>JAVBJF010000414.1:0-303492 GCA_033439095.1 Pseudococcus viburni | reverse complement strand
CCGGTAAACACTATAAGTCGTTTTTTCGCTCAAAAATGGAAGATTTTTGGGGAAAATTTTTATCAGCGGATCGCGCTTGGAATTTGGTCCTAGCCTAATTCGAGGTCGCTGAATCCGAATCCGGCGTCGGATTTTCGATTGGATGCACCGTTTTTCTGAAAATCGCCCGAGAAAATTGAAAAATTGCGAAAGAAAATTGCGAAAATAAATGGTCTGATCGAAAAACCGACGCCAGATTCGGATTCAGCGACCTCGAAATAGGCTAGGACCAAATTCCAAGCGCGATCCGCTGATAAAAATTTTCCCCAAAAATCTTCCATTTTTGAGCGAAAAAACGACTTATAGTTTTTACCGGCGGATCACGCTTGGAATTTGGCCCTAGCCTAATTCGAGGTCTCTGAATCCTAATCCGGCGTCGGATTTTCGATTGGACGCAGCGTTTTTCTGAAAATCGCCCGAGAAAATTGAAAAATCGCGAATGAAAATTGCGAAAATCGCCCTCACAAATGGTCTGATCGAAAAACCGACGCCGGATTCGGATTCAGCGACTTTGAATTAGGCTAGGACCAAATTCCAAGCGCGATCCGTCAATAAATATTTTCCTCAAAAATCTCGCATTTTTGAGCAAAAAAACGACCGAAAATTTTTATCGACGGATCGCGCTTTGAATTTGGTTCTAGCCTAATTCGAGGTCGCTGAATCCAAATTCGGCGTTGGTTTTTCGATCAGACGATTTGTAAGACTGATTTCTGCACTTTTCTTTCGCAATTTTTCAATTTTCTCGGTCGATTTTCAGAAAAACGCTGCGTTCGAACGGAAATGCGGCCTCAAGTTCGTTTATGGTGACTTCGAATCTACCCCGTCCCGCATTCCAAGAACATCAACTAATATTATTGTTTGGTTTAAGTTTCGGTTCGAAAATAGTCCTCATTTTCAAATTCGAACCCTCCAAACTCATTTTTTGAGTTACAATGATATTTCCATAATTCAAAAGCTCTTCTCTCCATGTAATAACTATATAGGTATCACAATTTTTTCAAATACTTTTTCTCTCCCTCTCATCGTTCGTATTCCATCTCAAATCCACCTTTTCGACGTCTTCATAACCAAACCCCCAAAAAATTAAAATTCAAACAGCACAAATACGAAACAAAATTATATTTATAATTAAACAAAAGAAAAAAATAAAGAAAAAGAGAATATACATTGCTACAGAAAAGAAAGGGGGATGTGTCTTACATGATAATTAGACCAGCTACTTATACGCGTAGCTAATTCAAATATGGTACATACAGTCACTTAATCACACTCATACAATTACACGTACACAAGTGATACTCAAATGAAATAAAATTACTTTCGTAAATAATTAATCACGATAATAGAACGAATTACAATTTAACAGAGAACAAATCAAATAGAGATAGGTACACTAGGTACATAACGAGTCATAATTATAAAACAATCTCGTGTAAAAATTCGAATACAAATGTTCAAATTAAAATATTAATACAAACAAGTGTAGCTATAAAATTTTACTTTCGATATGTATTCCATCAATAATAACATCGGAGATTTAAAAAAAAAAATTTCGTTGATAAACCACGATCGATTTTCCATTTTTTTTTTTTTGCTTTAATTAATTTCAAATACACATTAGAAGGGGAATTTATCATAGAAATATTAATTAGGTATAGAAGAGAAATTAAACAACGTTTTAATATACATCACTAGAATGAATCACCTACAAAATACAAATCAACCATTAAAACTGGCCTCTAACACGTATGACTAGAAACTGCGTACATCGACGGACAGTTTTCCTCACTTAAATTACTTATACCGTTCACGTGTTTATCAACTCTTGCGTCGTATCGCGACGAGCTTTCGTCTTTAAAAAAAATACATAATGAAGTATAATGTGCGTACTTAAACGACAAATTGTTTTCGTTCCTAGAATTTTTTTACAGATATATTTACAACCTCTGGACCGCGTTTCTCGATCACACGGTAACTATTTCATCAAAGCTTGTGCTTTCTCTGGCGAGAAGGTATAAAACCGGGCACGTTGACTTTTTCAGAGTCGTTAAGTACACAGCGCATTACCTTTTTTTTTGCTTTTTACAATTAAATACATATAATGAGGTAAAACGTAAAGTCTTATCACATTAATTTTTTATCGTCTACACAATAAAAAGATCACAGAAAACGAGTGTTGGTGAAAATCTACAAAACTGGACATTTCTAAAAAGTGCTTTTTTTCATCGACAAAAAAAAGTAATAATAAAGGCGGTTTTTTCGGACCGTTTTACGCTCGGTCGTCGTGTGGGGGAGAATTTACGGGATGCGTTTACGGTTTCAATCTCATGAAACCAGCGCCATTCGAACCGAGTCGTAATTCTTCGTATAACGACGGTGGTACTTCGTTGGGCATTGGTACGTGTAGAGGTTCTTGTTTCCAGCCTTGAGGCGCGGTTTGGTTTTGTACGCCGTTGGCTAGACCGTTGCTCATGTACGTGTTTTCGCCGGATTGCTGGAAAATAAGATAAGAGATGAATGGGTAAGTCTGAATAAGATTTACGTGAAAAAAAATGGACAATAATCGAAAAAATACGAGCAATTGAAAAAAAAAAAAAAAAAAAACAGAAATCCAAGATATTTTTAACTTAAAATTAAACCATATTTATAAATAGACAAGCCATTAGGAATCAAGTTATAAAACAAAAGAAAATTGATCATCTCCAGAAAAAAAAATGAAAAACTAAAAACCGCAAACCATTTTAGAAAAGAAAACACAAAATTTTTTAGGGAAAAAATAATAGTGATACTAAAAAAAACAGTTTTGAGGAAAAAAGGCCATATTTAAAAAGAATTAAACCAATATTCAGAAAAAAAAACAAAATAACCAACCATTTGTTCGAAAAATTTAGTAATTTGAAAGAAAAACAGATGACCAAGATATTTTAATTTTCAGGAAAAAATAAAACTCCAACCCATTTTAGAGAAAAAAAAATAGAAAAAAATTCAGAAATTTTCGAAAAAAAGTCATTAAAAATGAAAAATCCAAACAATTTTCAGAAAAAAAACTTGAGTCAACCACAAAAACCATTCAAAGGCAGGTATTTAAAAAAGTGGAAAATAATCAACACATTTTCAGAAAAATACATCAATCTAAACTATTTTCAAAAAAATAAGCAGTGTGTAAATAAACTGAGAATTTTTTAGTATCAGGAAAAAACGAACTATTTCAGGGAAAAAAATACAAATTTTTCGAAAAAACTGAAAAATAATTTTAAAAAACAAAAACTTGTGTAAGTAGGTATTAGATAAGTAATTTTTGGAAAAAAAAAGACAGAAAACTAATTTTGCAAGCAAAATTTTGAGTCATATCAAAAAAAAACATGATAAGAACAAAATCAGCCATTTTCAAAAAAAAAACATGACAAAAATCCAGACATATTTTTAAAAAAACAAAAAACAGACCAATTTTTCTGAGCCAATTTCAAAAAAAGGTCATTTAAAAAAATGAAAAATCCAAATAATTTTTAGAAAAAAACTTGTGCTATTCACAAAACAATCAAATAATGTTCAGAAAAAAATTCAGCTAATAAAAATGGTGAAAATAATTCAGGCATTTTCAGAAAACGCCAACAATCCAAACGGTTTTCAAAAAAATGAGCAATGAAAAAAATAGACATTTTTAGTTTTAGGAAAAAAACGAACCATTTAAAAGAAAAAAAAAACGAAAAAATACAAAGTTTTCGAAAAAAAACATGAACTGAAAAATAATTTCAAAAAAACTAAAGCTTAGGTGAGTAAATTTCAAAAGAAAAATAAACGGAAAACTAGATTTTTCAAGCAAAACCCCGAATCATGTCCGAAAAAAACAAACCATAGTAGAAACAAAATCAGCTATTTTCGAAAAAAATACGACAAAAAATCCAGTTAAATTCAAAAAAAATTCAGACCAATCCCCCTCCTCCCCTCCACCTCCAAAAAAATCGAACCATTTTCCCGAGCCAATTTTAAAAAAAGTAAGTCATAAGTATAATTTTTTTTTTAAATTTCAAAAAACTCAAAAATCTTGAACAATTTTTGAAAAAATTGAAACGAAATTTTTCAGAAAACAAAACAAAAAATCAAAACGTAGATACAGAGCAGAAACTTGAGTCATTTTCAAAAAAAAACAAAACATAACAAAATTTTACAGGTGGAAAAACAGGAAAATCAAGTTAGATTTCAGAAAAAAACAGAAAACTAAAATTTTTCAGAAAAAAAAATCAGAGTTGCATTCAAATTGAGAGTTGGAATACCCAAATTTGACGTCATTTTCAGGAATAAACAAAACGCAGCCAATCAGATATTTTCATTCCTGACAGATTTTGATCAATCATTTTTTCACTCTGCTAAACGTATATGACTTTTTTATGATGAATCAAGGGGTAAAAAAAGTGCTAACCAGAAATTTTTGAATTTAAATGAACGATTTTACACACTCTTTGTTTTTTGCACAAAATTTATTTAAAGATGACGTCAAATCTGGGTATATCTAACCCAAGCTGAACGCACCCCAGAAAACAAAATCTGTCATTTCCAAAAAAAAAAAAAAACAAAAATCCTGACATATTTAAAAAAAACAGTAACCCCACACCAGCGACGGATTTCATAATTTTGCGCCTTAGGCACAATTTTTTTGCGCCCTTTTTATCTAAACATCTCACTCTTCTCCCCACTTCCTCTCTTGTCCCTCCACCCTCTTGAACTTTTGTTATTTTTCAAAATATAGGCTTCAAAAACCAAAATTGTATATTTTTTAGGGTTGTACACTGAATACTTCCATTGATTTAATTTCGGTTCATCATATTTGCCAAGTATTTCAACCAAAATTGTTAGTTTATCACTTTAAATTTAAAAACATTGCTTGAATTTTTCAAATTCGCCGAAATGCTGAAAGTAAAATTAGGGGGAGCATAATTTCTCGTTAGCTACGTTCGCAACGACCCCGAAATTCATACTTATTGATAAATTAATTAGTAGGTACTAGGTAGTTGAGAAAAAAATGGGAAAAATCTAAATTTAAACATTTTATAGAAAACAAGATAAAATGACTTTCCGAGCGAAGCGAGGGCGAAAATTTTTACGAAAATCATACTAGAAAAGCAAAAAATAACTTCTTAATGACCATATGACGAGACATTTTCAATCTTTTGGGGGAAAATTGCCCATTTGTTCTTCTCTTTGGATACACCTATGATTTCTTACTTTAGATGCAATTTCTCTTGACTTTCTAAAAACGTGAAGATAAAGTATTCATATTTCCACCAAAAATAAAATTCAAGGATTGGTTAACATGAAGTGTAGATAAAAGATAGGTAAATTTTTTGAGAAGTTTTGCGCCCTTTTTTCTTGCGCCTTAGGCGAGCGCCTAACGCGCCTTACGGGGAATCCGCCGCTGCCCCACACATTTTCAAAAAAAGACAAATTTAAAAAAAAACACGAAACTACGATATTAAAAAAAAACACAATCCATAATCAGGAAAACCGAACCAAGAATACCCCATTTAAAAAAAAAATGACTGAGCAATTATTTAATAAAAAATTTAAAAACAGTAGATAAACAAAAATTTTTTTTTCAACTTAAAAAAACAAAAAAATTCCATTCTCGAAAAAACTTCTACTTGAAATGATTTTATGCATGGAATAAACATTTTTAAAGGTTTTCTCAAAGTTCGGATACTTGAAGTAAAAAATTGTCTTTCATAAAAATTTTTTTTAAAGGAGAAGAAAAATCCACACAAATTAATGATCGACCCCCCCCCCCTCCACCATCAAATATTATACTTTTTTGATACCTTTTTTTCTTTTTTTTTTGAAAAAACCACCAATTTTTAAAGTTTATTTATTTTTAGCTTTTTTCCTTCTTCAAAAAGAAATCAAAAATATCAAACCATTTTAGAAAAAATTCCAAACGAAAAAACCAAACTTATTTTCAAAAATTGGGACTACCTATCTAAAAAAAACATGTCCTCTATATTTCCAATACGATTTTGAAAAAAATTCAAAATCACGTAATCTGGAAATCGTACCACCGACTTACCTGAATATTTTCCATATTGACTTCTCTCAAATAACTAGGATTCTCGAATGCCACTCCATTGGCCGTAGACTTGCGTAATAAGAGTTGCTTAGAATGCAAATAATAAACTCCAGCTCCGATCATCGCGCTCACGATCAACAACGATAAAATGACACTGACCGCCGTACCAACAGCTGCGTGCTCATCTTCTGCGGGGCAAAAATACAAACCAGACGGAAAATTAGCAATTTACGTAATTGTAATAAAATTAGCCAACTTAAACTTCAAAGTTTTTTTCTTCCAATTAAACTCGTCGCGAATTCACGATCACAAAAGCTTTCAGGGTACTTTTGAAAAATTTACGAGCACACCTACTTTCAAACTTTTCGACTAAGTCAGTATCTACTTAACTAGAGTCGAAAGTTTATCGCGTTTATATGACAAATGAAAAAAATTCTACTCACCTCCCAAGCTGGCAGCAGACGTGATGTATTTTTCGGTCGTCGAGAATTTCAAAGGATCGGTAAACATACTGGTACCTATTTGGTTGTTAGCTTTGATCACGAGCTCATAAGTGGTGTCGTCTTTCAATCCGGTTATAAGCATGTTGTTTTCTTTGGTATCGTTTTTCATCGAACTTCGTGGGTATCCGATTGGTCTCCAGAATACTCTGCGAAAAAATTATGAATATGGTTAGGTGACGACTACTTGATATTAGGTTAGGAAACTATGATGGATTTTTACCTGTATATTTCGACGGTGTTCGGATTCTTGATCGGTGGGTCCCATTTTACCATTACTGAATGCGGATCTACAATTTCGACTCGTACGTTTTGAGGTGGTCCGGGTAGCTTAGCTGGAAAAATTCAATACAAAGGTAATTAAGTTTGTTCATTTTAAAATTTTGAATATTAAAGAGTAAAATTTTATCAAATTGAAAATAAAAGGAAAAATTCAAAACCTCAAAGTCATCAAATTGAAAATAAAAATGATTCATTCATCGAATTTTGGTAGATAAAGCAATATTCCAATCGGAAAATTGGGAAAAATTTGCATTTCGAGTTGAAAAATTTCTCCAGTTGATTTTTCTACGGCGGTTGAATAAAAGGGAATGAAGAGGACAGCAAGTTGTGTTTGAAGACCCTACTCTGATTCATTGTTTACCTTTACAAATCAAATTCAAAATTTCGTACTTGTTCTCGTTTTTGAAAAAAATTCAGATTTTTGAATGATTGAAAGGGAATTTTTCACTTTAGAATACTTTTGTTCCGAACAGCCATCAACTTCTAGTTATCAACATGGTTGCGAAAAAAATCAATATTTTAATGTTTTCAAAATTTACTTTCAAAAATAAAAATCATTCTCGAAAAAACTTCTACTTGAAATGATCTGATGAATGGATTAAACATTTTTACAGGTTTTCTAAAAAACTTGAATAAAGTAAAAAATTGTTTTTGATAAACTTTTTTGTAAAGGAGAAGAAAAATACACATTGTAAAAATTATTCTATGAAAATTTTTGCACTAATCATTTTTTTCCAACAAAATACTTTTAAAACGTGGAAAAATAACTTTAAACAATTATTGAAAAATAAGACAAAAATAAAAAATGTCAATTGACGATATTTTGGAGTAAAAAAATGGCCATTTTAATTGAAAATTAAATACTTTCTAAAATTCATTCGAAAATATAAATTAAAAATCTCATATATCGATGCCCAGTTTCGAATTATGTAAAATTTTAATTTTTGACAGTCCCCTTTGGAGCCCAATTCGGGTCCAAGAGCTAAATAGTTTCGAAAATCCAAAACAGCATATTTGAAACAATTTATATCGATTTCCATGTCTAAATTCGGTGAAATTTCGAATTTTGAGTCCCTTTTTAGTACAGAATTAAGGTCCAGAGGTCAAATTAGCATAAAATTGAGTTAAGTGCCCATGAAACCCCCAGAACCTCACTTTTTCGACGATCGGTTCGCTAGATTACATTCCAGACTTCACATTTTCTTATTTGTTTTTTGATATTCTACAAATTTTATATCGACTTTTTTTTCGTAAGTGCCTAATTTTGAAAGTTATCGCCGAAAAACCAAAATTTGAGCCCCCCAACTCTAAAAAAGAGGAAAAATACTCGCCCATTTTAGGGAGATTTGAGAATGTTGAAATACATACCCTACAGGGCTTATATACGAATCTTCCCCTTACTGCTAATTTTTTTTTAGATCAAAACCTAACACACCAGTGAGAAGAAATTTTTAAAAAATATGAAGCTGATTTTTCTTTAAATTCAAAGTTGAAAAAAATTCACGAAAAAATTTTCGAGTTTGAAGAAATTTTTAAAAAATTTACAGTAGAAAAGTTTCAAATTTTGAAAAATTTCAATATTAAAAATTGTTTATTTTTGAATTCTTCGAATTTTTTTCCAACTCGAAAATTTTTCCCAATAATTTAAAAGTTTTTCCTCAAGTTTTTTTCAACTTCAACTTCGGAGTTGAAAAATTTCAACTTCGAATAATTTTGAACTTGAATCATCGAAATCCCATTTTTGGAAAAAATACTTGGGAGCTGATAAAAAAATTCAATTTTCAAACCTACAAGACAAGCTAAATTTTTTCAACCCAGAACCGCAGGAGTATTACGATTATATTGCAATAGGTACATTTCTACTCGGCTATCGATGAACATATTTACGGCGGTTCGAGTATGCAATTCTATTAACACACCCTTCCAACTACTGATGAGCGTATTTACGGCGAATCATATAGGCAACTTTATTAACACACCCTTCGAACGACTCATGGCAGCGAAATCGTATTTACGGCGAACTGAGTATGCAATTTTATTAACACCTACAAAATGGTAATGCGTAAAGGTAATTGAAAGGGGATATTTTTATGTAATTACGAATCGACTCGTAATGTTTACCAAAATTAGGATAATTTTTTTGAGATGGGAGATCAGAATGTTTAATGGATTTATTTTTCTAATTTTCATAATTTTTTTAACGAAAAATGTCACAAAAAAGGTCAAGTAAAAATTATGAAAGTGCCTTGCAAAAAAATAATGAACTCTTGGCAGGGTTCGAATAAAAGAAAGAATTGAAAATTCTTCAAATTTTTTATACAAATTCACAGCGATGGCATAACGAAAAACATAACGTAACGAATTTCGTTATTCATTTTTTTTTCTTACGCCGTCGCGCCACATGTACTGTTTACTCTGAAAAGTCAATTTTCTCAAAATTTTCTCAACTTTGATTTTTTTTACTTCTTATTTTTATTGCGTTTTAAAAATTTCTCTAAATTACTTATTGAGTATAAAGAAATTTTGAAAAACGTGAACTTGAATTTATTCTTTTAATTCGAAGTCATTTCCGAGTTGAAAGATATTTTAAAAAATATAAATTAAAAAAAAAATTTGAAGAAATTCATGTTGGAAAATGAATTTTTCCAATTTACAAATTTTTTCAAACTGTAAAATTTTTTTGATTTGAATTTTCTCAAAATTTCAACTTATTCAATTTTTTTATCAAATATTAATTTTTTTTTAAATTTATTCTGATTCGAAAATTTTTTCCAATGATTTTAAAATTTTTCTTTCAAATTTTTCCCAATTTGTCATGCTTAAAAAATTTTAATTTCGTGTTTTTCAAAATTTCTTTTGATTAAACAGCTAAAAAAATTTTTGAAAGTATGAAATTGGAAAAATTTTGAAAAAATTGAAGTTAGATATGTAAAGAAAAATGAAAATAACGTTATTTTCAAAATGATTACGTTCCAGCATTTTTTGTTAAAAAATACCGAAACTCAAAATCTTCAAAACAAACAATTTCGTTATGACATAACTGCAAAATCATGACTTTTTCTGACTTTCGTGACCAATAGACACTTCGAAAATGAACTTTTTCGTCTCCCTAACCAAATCACAGATTAAATTTATCAATATACTTACATCGTCCTTCTCTGAAACACGACATAATTGGTTTAGTGTACATAATAATACACATGGTATTATCAGTCACTGGTTCACCACGACACCAATCCAGACAGCTTCTTGGTACGTGCAGAGAAGCGCAACATCCCCGATGATCGGATCCATCTGTCAAGTCGAACAGTCATCTTTATATCGAGGAATGTTCAATTGGCCCGCAATAACCTACATAATACTTACCTGCCGCGCATTTCATTAATTTATTCAAATCGTTGGAGCATTCTTGTTTTTCTATTGCAGCGTCGATGTCTAAATAGAACGAGCAGGCGTTCATACAGGCTGACGAGACGTTTTGTTGGATACAGCATTGGGTCACGTTATGGGTTGCCGGCTGGAAAAAGAAAAATATGATTTCGATAAGATAAGGTAATTAAGGTAGTTGAATGGGTAAGTAGATTTTTCAAAAAAACTGACAAACGAGGCAGATTTGGGGACTTACCGTATTACGAACTCGAACGGAAACTGGCTGGGTTGCGGTACCGAAGGCGTTTTCAGCATGGCAATAATAATCTCCTTCGTCTGCGACTGCTATTTTGTTAATGGTCAACATCATAATGTATTTGGTGGACTCCTGAAATAAATAAAATCGTTAGAAAATAATAACAAAATTATTTTTCATTTCGAAGATTAAATTTTTCAGATTTTTCTTACAAATTTAAACTCCAAGTTCAATCATCTCAAAAATTTTTCAACATACAAAATTTCTTCAAATTTCAAATTTCAAATTTCTACAATTTTTCAAAATTGTTTCCAAGTTCTCAATTTCTTCAGTTTTTTTGCAAATTCAATTTTTTTCTAAATTTTTTCCAAGTTCAATCATTTCAAAAATTGTTCAACTTCGAATTATTTTTAAATTTCTATTTTGTGTCATTCCATAGGAAAAGATTCCATTTTGAATTTTTCCTGTTTTCGAGAAAATCACATTTTTAGGTTGGTAGGGTCAAAGTGGGAACTTTTGAGTTTTTAATGAATTTGGTATCTAGAGGGTCTACTTTAGCAACTACATAGAACAACTCCGACTAGCGCACCTAGTGGAAAGTTCGAGAAATGCTCAATTAAAGCTAATGAAAATTTGCAATCTTTTAAAATTTCAATTAATTTTTTTATAACTTGCCTACAGAAAAGTGAAATTTCTAGACAAATTAAGCGTCCTACGAAAAAAATGGATCAAAGTTGTTGAGAATTAAATTTCCTTTCTGCTTAAAGCGGTCACAAATCAAAATTTCTCTAGGAGTCGATCTTTCCGTGGTATTATCAAGCGAAGTAAAAAACAGGACTCAACGAATTTCAATTTTCAACTTCGTTAGAGAATACCACGAAAAGATCGACTCCTAGAAAAATTTTGACCGCTCTAAGCAAAAAGGAAATTTAATTCTCTACAACTTTGGTTGACATCATTTTATTCGTAGGACGCTTAATTCGTCTAGAAATTGCACTTTTCTGTAGGCAAGTCATAAAAAATTGATGTATTTACGTAATTTAACACAATTAAATTGACGAAAAAACGCCAGGGCGTACAAAAGCTGCCACATTGACGCGCACAGTGTTGCCACGTAATATAGCATGAAATTTCCTGAAAAATGAGCGGTCAACGGTGTTCTGAGATGCAAATCTCTCAAAGTTATAACAAAATTTAGTTGTTTTTTTTAAATTGGTTTTTTCTCAAAACTATGGTTTTAGTATCTGTGAACTTCAAATCGCTCTAGAAGTGACAAAAATCAACATTACAGGTCCATTGACCTCTCATTCGAAAAATAATTTTCTCCCCTACAAAATGGCGGTCTTTACTCATTTTGACCAAAAATGTTGAAGTGGGACCTTTTCCTGTGGAATGATACATTTTTTTCCAAGTACCTATAAACTTTTTTACTGTTTTAAAATGTATTCCAAGTTCAATTATCTCAAAATTTTTTCATCTCTTAAATTTCTTAAATTTTAAAATTTTTACAATCCAAAAATTTTTTATCAGTGGTATGTTTGAATTTTTGAAAATGTTTGAAATTTTTTTACAAATTCATACTTTTAAAAAAAATTGTCAACTTCAAAATTTCTTAAAATTTCAAATATTTACAATTTTTAATAAAATTTTCTACGTTTGAGTTTTTCTAAATTGTTTCCAATTTCAATTATCTCCAAATTTTTTTGCATTGAACTATTTTTCCTTTTTAAAAATTTATTCCAAGTTCGATTGTCTTATAAATTTTTTTCAATTCCAAAATTTTTCAAATTTTAAATGTTTACAATGTTTTGAAAAAATTTCCTATGTTTAAATCTCTCAAAACTTTTTCAAGTCCAAAAATTTTTTACATTTAAAAAAAATTTGTTTAAATTTTATGTGAGTTTTTAAAAAAAATTTCCAAGTTGAAATTTTCTAAAAATTTGTTTATAATAACTGCAAATTGCTTTCCACTTGATGAACTGTAGTTTCTAAAACAACTTTAACGAAAATTTTTAATAAGTAAGTAAGTACATTCAATTTTTTCTGATGTTTTTTCATATTATGAGAGAGATTTCTGACGTGGGAAAAATTCTGGAGTTAGAAGAACTTGGAATAATTAAATTTTCAAAAAAAAACAGGACTTGCTTTTGATTATGCCGAACTTGGAAAAATTTTCATAGTAAGTAATTTGAACTTGAAAAATTCGCAAGAAGATAAGAAAATTACCTTTCAAAATGATAATTAATTATGGATCTTTTTCGGTTTTGGTCAATTTTTAAAAATTGTGATGTTATCATAAAAAAAAATACGTAATGCAATAATTTTGTAAAATAGCACGAAATTGGAAAAAGTCCATTTAAAAGCTAATTTTATACTCTTAAAAAACTTTTTTGAAAAATTTCGAAAATATTTCACATTTTGAATTATTTCAAGAGAAAAAATCTAAAAATCCTCCAAAAAACCTATTTACACACACAAAGCTCTACTTACATCTTTGGAATAAACAATATCGATGGTGTATTTGCCACCTTGTATCACCGGTACTCGACCATTCGGATCCCTCCAAAACATCATCTTTGGTTCAGGCTGAGCATCCACGGCGCATTCCAGCACAACGTTATCTCCTAACGTAGCCATCGTAATACCCGAAGGTATCAGTTTGGGAATATCTGCAATACAAAAATCCATCTCAATTAAAAAATCCTCACTCTTTCGTATTTATCTCACGAGTACTCACAATTGATCAAAATATGCCTAGTGGCTTGCATAGGAGTACCATATCCGTTATCAGCGTAGCACGAAATATGATTCATGTCCCTGGTCACGTTACCAATCACAGTCACCATATGCCTAGTAATATCTTGTCTAACCAGTCTTCCAGAAATGTACAACGAAATGGTCGGCATAGGGGTACCCATGGCAATACACAGTACAGTCATACTGTTACCTTCTACCACCAAATTAAGGGGGTGTACGGTGGGTGCCTGAAATTGACCAAAAATCAGATTAATTGAATAGATATTCTTTATTCGGAGGGTATCTTGATTAAATATATACCTCGACGAAAGCTGGGAAAGCTGGATCAGTCCATGCGATCAATGTTTCCGAAGCTAAACTGGGGCCTGCTTTGGATACAGCTACTACATAAACGATATACTGCGAATTTGGACTCAGGCTTTCGATCATATGGCTGGTTATTTCGGTATCTACAGTGTGGAAATTCGTATCGGCGTTTCCTCTCCAATACAATCTAAACAGAAAAAAATTCATTCGTAAATTAAAACGCTAATTTCTCATATTTTTCTTTAAGCAATATGTAGGTATAGAGCACTTACTTATAATATAATCGCTCCGAAGGATGACTGAATTCAGGCGGTTGCCAAGTAATGGTAACGTAGTTAGCGCTATGACTCGATACAGCCAACGAATGAGGAGGTGACGTCACACCAGTAACGTCATTTTTACTCGTATCTAAATTAAAAGTAAAATTTTCTCATAGTATATCCTTTTTATTCAGTGCCATCGCTGATGAAAACCATTCTTCATCATGGTATTGCGAGTAAGTAATTTGAAAATGTGTGGTAGCTACCTTTTTCCGTTATATTCAGTAATAAAATCGACGACGGTAATGATGTACCCTGTTTGTTTCTCGATACTACGAATATGCTGTACATTTTGCCCGTTTGCAGGTTTTCTAATTTAGTCGTCGTTCCTTTTACATTCACTTGCTGTAATCAAAAGCGAGAAATTTATCGAGTTATTGCATATGGATGGTAGATATGGGAATAGTGAACTTATTTTATTATGTACTTAGATAGACCTAACTATAGGCACAGATACATACCTACTGATTTTATTTAAATGAAGATAGAGGAGGAATGGGAAATGTTTTTTTTAAAAATAGATTTCAATGTTATGAAATTGTAGATGTACAAACATTTTTCTAATTTTTTCCTAATGAAAATTTCACTATTTTTTTCTTGGAAAATTTTTCATAGAAATGCAATTTTTAAATAAGAAAAAAGTCATAAATCTGGAAAACCACCAAAAATGAACGAAATTGGAATTGGGAGAGCGAGAGCGAAACAGCTTTAGAAAAAACCACTGCCTTAGAAAAACCAGTTTAAAAAACAAGTTTTTCAAAGCCAGCTTTTCAAAACAAGTTTTTAAGTCATTAATTTTCTTTAGAAAACCAGCTTTGAAAAACTTTCTTTTCAAAGCAGATTTTCAAAGCTTACTTTGGAAAATGACTTCAGACACTTTTATTTCGAAAAAGCGAACTTTTCATGAGGATTGTGAACTCAATCACTTTACAGTGCTCGCTTCAAAAAAATGTATTTGAAAAATCTTGCTTTGGAAAAGGTGGTTCTAAAGTTAGCTTCAGAAAGCTGACTTTGCAAAGTATTCTTTGGAAACCTAGCTGTAGAAGGTTAGACCTCCAAATAACACACCTTCCCAAAGCGAAATTTTGAGATTTGGGGCTCCAAAAAAAATTTTTCAAAGCAAACTTGCCAAAATCAACACCTAATCTTTGGAAAATTGGCTTTGAAAACGATTGCTTTTAAAAAGCTGTCTGAAAATACTGAAACTGACTTTGGAAATTTGCTTCAGAAAGAGAGGTTCTAAAGGTAGCCCTGGATTATTCCCTTTGGAAAGTTTTTTTTTTTTTTTTTAGAAACCTACTTTTGGAAGACAAGTTTTCCAAAGCAAATATTTCAAAAGCCAAATTTCAGAATCTGGGATCCCAAAGTAAAGGTAAACATTTCTATCGGCAGAAATCTAAAGCAAACTCGCCAAAGTCAGTTTTCAAAGTTGGCTTCCCAGAATTTTCTATAAAAAACTTGCTCAGTAGGTAAATGTTTTCTTACAAAAAACTGGTTTTGGAAAGAGAAATCGACTTTGAAAAGTTTTCTGGAGAAAACTTTTACGAACACCAGGATTGTAACGTTTGTTTTAGAAACTGAAGTTTTATGTAAAGCGTGCTTTGGACGATCGACTTTGGAACTTTTTTTTCCTTGAAACCCAGCTATGGAAAAGTTTGTTATAAAGAACTGGGGGTTTGAAAAATGAACATTTCCTGAGCCAACTTTTGAAATACAGGGTTCTTAATCAGATTATTCTAAACCAATTTTCCAAAGTTGCTCGAACAGAGCGCAGGAGCAGCTGAACTCAACTGAACGCAAAAACTAGTTTTTTGCATTTAGTTGTGTTTATCAGGGCCAGTGCTCTGTTTCAAAAATTTTACCTATTCTAGCTTTGTACCCTGGATTTGAAAAGTTGTGTCGAAAGACTTGCTTTGGGAAGTTTGGTTCAGAAAACTGACAGCAGAAAACTAGGGGTAGAAATTTTTCTTTGGAAAAGAGTTTCTCAGGATAGTTTTGGAAAACTTGTTTTTCAGAGCAGGTTACTAAAGCTCACACTAGAAAACCAACTTTAGAATGGTAGCTGTGGAAGGTACATCTTCCACAGATGACCTTTCAATGCCAATTGGAAGGCTAGGTTCCAAAGCACCCTTTTTGAACCACTCTCTCAAAACCAGTTTTCCAAAACAATAAAAATTAGCAAGAGATCAATACCTATTCACTAGAATCCCTTATAATAAAATTATGAATATGCCACATACCTGTTCAAGGGCTAATGAAATCTCATGCATTGTAGCATTGGTGACTTGCTGGTAATGTACAACATAATCCTCGACTTCACTGCCATCATGAGGAGCACTCCATTCCAAAGTAACACTGTTATTTTTCATCTTGACTGCATGAAGTTCAGACACCGGTCCAGGCAATGATCCAGTACCTACAAAAACCAAACACCAAACATTCATCATTTGTAACACAATTTTTCTCAAAATCATCCTGTGAATTAAAAAGAAATGGGTTTATAGCATTGCTAATAGGTCTTTTCAGGTGACACATATTGGAGGTATTGCATGTATCTGTAAGTTGAAGTTACTGAAACTATAGATTCTGTATGGTTGTCAATAACATACCAACTTATTGTGATTTTTTCACGCAGTAGGTCATATAGCTTGCTCCAATTATATGACTTCTAGCTAGAATTCTGTAGTTTCAGTAACTTCCACAGGTTGCCCAAAAACACCTAATGTTTCATCAAGGTTGCACTTCACTTCTTTAAAGAGTGGTTGGATCATTAATCAATCCTTGCCTGGTCGTTAATCTGGTTACATAACCTGTCCAAGGGGTGTAACCTCTCTTCTGATTAGTCCTTCCATTTAGGGTGTGGCCTACAACTTGTTGGGGTGTGGTTCTTCTTTTTGTCTTTTCCTGTCTAGCCAGTAGTTGTTGTTTTGGTAACTCTTAATTTTCTTCTTTTGTGTTTTTTCTATTTTCTCATCTTTTCTCATTTTCTTATTTTCCTGTAGGATATGCTTTTAGGCTCTTGGGTTGGTAGTATAAATCCATCTTCCCTATTGAAATCATGTTTATGTTTGTGAATTCCCATGCTTTCCCTTATCATTCTTTCTTTCTACCTCAATTCTCTAGTTAACACTCTAGCTTTGAAGAAATCCACAGTGTTATGATAGGATTTAATGGTGTTTTGCTACTGCTGATTTACCTGTCTAGGAGTGCCTTACATTGCTTTCATACACTTTTATATTCCTTCACACTAGTCTTAATTTATCTTCCAGTTTGCCAAATGTAACTACTACCACATCCACAATCCAGTTTTGAGTTTATCAACTCCTTTAATTTCTAAAGGTATCTTTAGTAGAAGGTATAGTATCCTTGTGAGGTGGGGTGGCTTAAATACCAGCTTACCTATACTAAATGCACTGTGTTTCCTAAATATGCTTCCCATTTTGTCTATGGTGTTATTGGTGTTATGAACATTAAGTAAGGTAACAAGTAGGTAAGTTTTAGAGTGTAAAACAATAAGAGTATGTATATACTTGGTGATGGGAGTATATTGTATCATGAATCAGAGAATACAAGTACATTGTCCAATACTTGTATCATGTTAATAATACTACTGCACTAGTACTACATCGTATTGTTGACAAAAACCATGATTCCTTCTACTAGGTACTATCACTATAGACCTTAGACATAAGATAAGACTGGCAACTCTCTACCATATTGGCAAAATTTCATGAGTTATTCTAATTTCTCCCACAGGGTGCTCTTAGCTGTGTTGCAGTTGAGTTTTTGTTGTGATGAAAACATAAACAAGCTCATCAGGAAAGTGCCAAGCACACCACGCGCCGATGTCACAAGTTTTATTAGAATGGGGAACAAGTTGAAGCAGAAAAATGAATGTGCAGTGGATTCTGTGCTGTGCAGCACAGCAAAGAGCACCCAGCGGGATAAATTGGAATATCTCAAACAGCAGCTATTCCAGTGTTACCTCTCTGTCTGCAGTTACCAGTCTTATTGTAGGCCCAGTGTCTATAACTATCACCTAAGTATGTGATTACATCACCCTATCAATTATCTCAAAACAGTACAACAACAAGTACTTTTTATCATTATTGTTTCATACTCTAATAACTTTCTTCGTCTTTCTTTTCTTGCTTATCCTCTTCTTCTTCTAATTTGTTTATTTTGCCAGTCTTCTTGATAATTTACTTAATAGTCCTTTTATCACAACCTTTGTTCGGGTAAATTTTTCTTCCCAGTTTCCTTTGTTACAAACTATTTTTCCTCGTCTTGCCAAAGTGTGGATCACTTCTTTTCCCAAGATTGAGGGACCAATCAGAATAGAGGCCAAGGCCATAACCATTGGACATGGTATATAACCAGATCCAGGATCAGAAAAGGACTGGGTAGTGATTCAACCACACTCTGAAGAAGCTCAGTGCAACATTGATGGAATATTAACAATACACCTTATTGTAATCCAGTTTAAACCCCATTTTGGCATGCATTTTGGACCATTTTTCTTCAAATTTGGTTTAAAACTTTAAAAAATCATCCTTCCAACAGTTCCAATAATCCAAAAACATCTACATACCTTCTTCAAAACACTGCACAATATTCCCAATAAAAGGTATACATGTGTTGGGTGGTGACGCCGTTACAGTCTTGCCAATCACACCGGTACAAATAGGTAAACAATTCAAAGGAACTCCTCTTCTTTCGCAGCAGCTATTATGATTACGTCCTCCGGCTCCGCACCGAATCAATTTATGGAACTCGTTGCCACATATACCAGCCAGTGATTTCAACTGAGACATACTCGCATCGTATGAGCACAAAGGCAAACATACGTCGCTGAGGCCAGAACTGACACAGCATTCGGTCACATTGTATATAACGGTCGGCTGCTTTTCTTCTTTATCCACCAAATCCTACACATAAATTATACCCATATGTAAAACCTCTCTTGAAAAAAAAAATACCTCGACATTTTTAGGCTACAAATAATTCAAAAATTAACCCGAAATTTTCATATTTTTTTCACGCGAATTAAGGATCGCGTGAAATATGAACGGTCAGCGATAAATACCCTAGAAAAAATGATAATCTCACCACGCTCAGAGTCCGGAAAACAATTCGTTGGGATGGTTCGCCGGGCCCATGCGAGTTTCCAGCTTCGATGTAAACTTCGTAAATGGAATCTTGGTGTAGATTTTCCAACACATAAGGCGAATGGACCTAAGAATCAAGAAACCCCATAAGTATTTCTCTTAGAACCTCGAAAATTGAATTTCAACACCCCTACCTTTCGAGCAATGTGATATATATCGTCGATTTCTCTGTAGTAAACGTTATAATGAGTTATGGTATCGTTGAGGGTTTTCGGAGAGTCCCAGTGTACGATGGCGAAATTAATCTCGATATTGGTAACTTTAACATTGATCGGAGCACTCGGAACGACACCGTATCCTCTCATTAGGCAATTAGTATAATCACCCATGTATCTCAGACACCTTATTTTTTTGCAAACAGAGACCAAATCGTTAATTAAATCCACTTCAAGTATCAAGCATTACAAAGATGTGACCAGAACTTACTTAAAATAGCTATAATCAATCTGGGTCAGATTACCCGAGCACAGGTCTTGGCATAAGGTAGGAATACCTCGAGATTTACAGCAAGGCGTATGATCGATACCGTTGGTAAGGCAGCTGTACGTATGGGAAGCCCAAGGCGCGCAAATCATCAAGTCTGTCACTTCGGTGGCGTCGGATTGCGCCGGATCGCATAGTTTATTCAGGCACCTGTGCGTGATCGTACGGTGAAAAAAAAGGTATGTTAACGAAAAAAAAACTTATACCTAGGGTATATTACACTCCTACGTAAATTAATCGTACGAATTAGGCAAGAAAATAGTTATCCTTTTTGTAACGTGGAAATTGACTAATAACCACGCGATAGGCACGTACGTTTCCACGAAGTAATTTCCTGTCTGTCACGCGAATCCTATTCGTAGCCAAGTTTAGACCGAATAACACCGTATGGGTGGTTTTTTTTTGTAGGGATTCATTCGGTGGCAGGAGGAAGGAGTCATTTGGGAGTCGAGAATATCGAACACTAGGGAAATTCTTTAATTGCTTTGTATCATGAAAGATCGATAAATTACTTTTTTTCGACGTGGATGTTTCTGGACTGAAGGTATATTTAGAATTTTTTCAATGAGGTGTTTTTGGGAGGAAAAATACACGTTTTTTAGTTGAAACGCTATCTTTTCTCTGAAATTTTCCACCATTCAAGTAAAAAGTCACACAATCACAGATTCCAAGTAAAAATAACCGAAAAAGAATTCATAATTTTGAAATTTCAGTCCAAACATTTACATTTTTCTTTTCATAGAATTTCTAGAATTTAAAAGTTTTTCAAATTATTTCCAGATTTAAGTTGTGTTTTAACACATCCAGATGTCTAAAAATTTTCGAAAAAGATTCCAGTCAAAATTTCATGAAAAGGAACACAAATTCATAAAAGACAATAAAACTTTTACAACTGAAATTATGACTGGATGAAATTTTTTATAAAAATTGTGAATTTCTAACAGAAACTTTGAAGAAAATCAAACATAGGTAATTTCAGCGAATTTTTAACCGAAATTTCACAAAAAATTTTCGCAACAAGAATTGGAAATTTCGATGTCTGAAAAATGAAAATGAAAAAAAATGTTACAATTGATGAAATTCCAAAAAGATGATCTACAAAAATCGAAGAGAGAATTTGAAACATCCCGATAGAAAATTTGTAAAAATTCAGGACAAATTATCACATTTGAGAAAAAATTAGGAACTTTCTGTGAGAAAAACTTGGGAAGTCTTGAAAAATTCGTTATGAAAGCCGAATAAGTATAAGAAAATTGGTGACTGCAAATTTTTAAAAATCCAAGATAAAATTAACAAACGTTTTCTTTTACGCGAGTCTTAAATCTGGATCTGAAATGGAATCGGGGGGGGGGGGGAGGGGGTTAGTAATCGAAATATACAGGTCTGTCGCGATGAAAAGTACGATTAGTACCACCTTTGACTGCAAGATGAAAAAATTTAAAGATGAACGAAAATTGGAAACTTCAGAAAAAATTGAAGAACAGAGAACGGGAAAAATTAAAAAATCTAAAAGCAGAAAACTTGAATTTTCAACCATGTACTCAACTTCAATTTTTTTTTCAAAAATCGATTTTTTAAAATACATTGAAAAATAATCCAAGTGATTTTGAGAACTTCAAAAAGAAAACTGAAAAAAAAAAGGTAAAAGTAGGATATTTTGAAATAAATAATTATCTAAAAATCAAAGAAAAATTTAGGGACAATTTTGATACAAAACTTAAAAAACTGCCAGGAACGAATAAATTTGAACTAAAAAAATGAAAACAAAATTTTTAAAAACACCAATTTTGGAAAAATAATTTTGAATTTTGAGAACAGAGTTGAAAAAATTTGGAAAAATAGGAAATTCCAAAAATCTAAAATGAGAGGAATTAAAGGATCTTTATAAAGCTTGAAAATTTATAAAATTTTTGGAGATTTTAACAAGCAAAAAGTTCAAACCATAATTAAATTATTTTTTGATAAGAAACTGAAAAATTTAAACACAAAACTTTCTTACCTTCATTGGAAAACTTATTTAACCAAAGAAGCACCCCGCCACAAAAACTTTTTATACGAAATTATATATATAATTGATTTGAAAAATAGTAAGAAGATAATGCATTCCAAAAAAAGTTTTCCGAACAATAAAAAAAAACTTGTAAAATTCAGGCCAATAAATTTTTTGCGAAAAACTGAAGGTCAATAAATTTTTTATAACATCGCGAAAAACTAAATAAAGAACTATTTCAGTGGTGAACACAATTTAAAAAAATTGTAGATTTAAAAAAAAATTGTTTAAATTTTAGGTCCCACAAAATATCAAAAACTTATAAAAATTTAAAAAATCGAAAGAAAAATTTTCTAAGAAAAATTACTTAGAAATTTGGAGTTTAAATCTCCTAAAAGAATTTGAGTTACCACGTTACCAGAATTCACATGTGTTCTTAACAACCTACCAGCTCGAGAGCCGACGCCAGACTGAGCCGAGAAACTCCGGAAGCGCCGAAGTTAACGTTAAAAGTGGGAGGGGCCACGCCCATAACCGGTTTCCCCACTTAATCATACCGGTGCAACGTTGCCAAGTAGAGTAAAATTTAACTGGCAGGTGGTAAATAACAAAAGGCTTCGAAGGGGCAATAAAACCAGCCAGTCTTTGTGCTGGTCTGAAATGCCGACACAGCAGGTGGTACAAATTTCGAAACAATGCACAGCATGGGTTCAAAGAAAACATTTGGCCTGCCGACCACCTGCTGCAGAATTTCAAACAATACGTGATTTGTAGATGAAATTATTATAATAAAAAAATTCAGAAATCTTCTAAATACATAAATAAGTTGAAAAAATCCTACGAGAATTTTTAAGAAATCCCAATACAAAATTTTTTTAAATTATAAAATATAAGTACTTGACTCATTAAAAATTTGAGTAAATTTGGAAAACAATGAGAATAAATTTAAAAAATTTTCAAATCTATACCTAACAAAACATATTTAATTAATTTAGAATTTTTCACCAATTTTTCCCAACAAAATAAAAATCTGCTCAGTATTTCATTCAGAACAATTCTACGTAGGTAACCCTGTATTCGGCACTCCGAATCCATTACTCGTACATCGATTCCAAACCACTCTTGCGAGTACATCTCATAATCATAAAACAGAGGAAATCACCACAAAAACCAGGTAATTGCTCATTGTTCACCAAACTCTTCCATATTTTCCACACACGAGCTTAACAACCATCAGCTGCTCATTTGCTACACATTAGACCATCTCTTATTGCACAGCAGGGAAAAGTAAATAAGCAAACATTACGTGATAAATGAACCAAAATAGGAAGACGAGCGAGGCGACGACCATCAAAACGACCTTGCACTTCAACCACACTCGAACAAATATCTCTCCTTAATAACTCGACTAATAAGTAAGTACTTATACGTAGGTATAAGCACACAATGAAGTAAGTACTATAAAAGAGTAAACAAACGTGGAATCTTGCTAACTCATCAAAACACATACATCTGTATCTGCGAGACGTTGAACCAAGTTCCTTTCGCGATTTACCTAACATAAAATATCGCCAACTTTTCACATTCGGATTAACACGTCATTATGCGACATTTACCACGTTACGACAATTTACACGAGCTTTAAACGTGCCCGTAAAGTTGGCCCCTTCTCAGGGTAAAGATTTGGAGCACGTTCACGTGTCTGAGATGCGGGCACTTTGAGAGTTAGTCACAGAGTCGTAGGTACGTAGGTGGTATAATAGAACCGTAATTTTCTCGCATTTTCCAGTAAAATATTAGATTTTGCAAACGCTCAAGTAATACATACGTGTTATGGGTAATTCCTTTTTTAACGCAACAGCTTTTAATGTCGGGTAATGGCGGTGGCTTTGAATTACCGGTCGTCTTTAATTTACCCGCCGGCAGGGTTACTGAACGGACAGAGTAAGATGGTAGACTGGATCCGTGAGAGTTGCTGGCTGTAACTGTGATCTCGTACATGGTGTATGGGGTTAGATTACGAATTAGTACGTTTTGAACGGTTTCTTCGACCTGTCCCAACAGTAGGTGGATGTTAATAAACGCGGTTAACGTGCTCGAATTACAAACATCCTCGAATTGTATTAATAGATGGTGTTGAATTATGATATTTTGTTTAAATCCAGTATCCACGATAGAGATGTTTTGAAACCAGCAAGGTTGGACCCAGAACGAATAATAGGTAGGAATGACCCCCTAATTACGAATTGGATGTCACCAAAAGGCAAAAATGAAAACGTGCTTACTCCACATTTTAGAAAAATAAAGATCCCTACAGGGTGATTAATTGAACTTTAAACAAGAAAGGTCTGAAAAAATTTTCACGATATTGGAAATATATTTTTGAGAGAATTTTTTGGAGGTAGTTATTGGGATAAAGTTGTTGATGAACAATGAACGACTTTTTTTTCTTGAAATGTTGAAAATTTGAAAACCCACAGCTCAAAATCCTATTTAGAGAATTGCCATAAATCGGTTTAGCTGGATAAGAGGTGAAATCGGTACCAGATTCGATTTTCATTCTAACTCCCTCACATGGTGTCCCTTGATGTTGAAAGATCCTGGAAAATTGTTTAACCTTCCCACCACTTCCCTACCTTTTTAAAATTATGGCGGTTTCATTGCACTATTTTCATGAATTTTCAACTTCAACAGAATCGAAGGAAATTTTCTGTTAGGTATTTGACAAAAAGTTACATGTTATGGAGATGTATTTACAATCATTTTTTCATTACCTAATTTTTGTGCACTCCTTCACGTTTTTTCGGCCATTTGAGAGGTTTCAAACGCGAAAAATGCCATATAAGCGAAAAACGACCACCCTGGGAAAATTACTGAAATTTTTTTTACGTAGAATTTTCCTCTGTACTTGGTTTTGGGGATTCCTACCATTTCCCCGAATGTCTATTTTCCTAAATACGCAAATCCCGAATCCCATTTTCCCGAATCCAGAATTCCGAATACCAATTTTCCGAATACCTGATTTTCCCGAATATCAATTTCTCGAATACCTATAATTTTCCCGAATAGGTACCTAAATACAGTAAAGACAGCTTGTATTGAAAACGAGGAGAAATCGTTGCCAAAGTTTTAAATTTCAGGGGTAAAAATTGACTTCTTGAACATTTTTTTAATTTTTGAAATTTAGTTTTGTAGCATTGACTGAAGAGTTCAGAGACGAAACTTGGATGAAAATCTCGGGAAGAGTGGGAGGAGAGGAGGGTAAAAATTCAGTCGACTCATATTTTTAAAAAGAGAGAAATTTTCCACCCAGTCGTACTGAAATCAAAAAACAAATAAGTAATCGTGATTTTTCGTGCTACTTTTTTAAATCCCTCCCCCTCAACGATATTTCTTAATGACTCCTCCTCTTCTGAAAAATTGGGAAAATTTTGAAAATTTCATTCAAGATCTCCACGTTTGGATATTTCAATTTTTTTTTCACTACCTGACCTGTATACAGCGTTTAGTACGATCTAAGCTCAAAAAACGATTCTGCTTTATGTAAATAGTAAAAGTTGATAAAAAATTAAAATTGTTATTCGGGAACAAAAGCATTCGAGAAAATGGGATTCGGGATTTACGTATTAGGAAAAATGGGTATTCGGGAAAATGGCAGGGAACGGGTTTTGGGAGTTTTTTGAACTCAGGGCTGAAAATCACAAAAAATCAAACAGAAATTTTGTTATTTTAGCAGATTTTTCAAATTTTGAGCGTTTTAATGTGGAAAGAAATGACCAAATAAAGAAACTAATGTCGGATTCGTGGTCAGCGTGTCAAAATACCTCGATGAACCCCTTTATGCGATCGTTTTACTTCAAGTCTTGAAATTAACTTTTTTCGCTGATTTTTCACGACAAAATAGTAAATTTTGAGATTTGAGGTAAAACGAGTGAAAAGAGTGTTTATCGGGTATTTTGATCCACTGAACATAAATATGGGATTGGTTTTTCCATTTGGTTATTTCTTCCCTGAAAATTCATCATTTTCAAGTTTGAATCGGGTCTCTCGAGCAAGAAATTACGATAGACAATGAATAATGCCAGACTAGTATTCTACGACGCAAATGTTGTCAGAAATCGACTTTTTTTCGATTTCAAAACATTTGAGTCACATTTTGTAGAGCAGCTACAGAACTCGTCCATGAAGAGCAATGTGACAATTTTTTATCCACATAATCTCCAAGTCCTTGTCTTCAAGTCGTGCCATACTCTCTTAATCTGAATCAGTCAAATTGACTGGTTGAAAAAGGCAGAATTGAGTCATTGATGAAATCAGTGAAAAACTCACAATTTGAAAAATGTGCTAAAATAATAAAATTTCTGTTTGTTTTTTTTGTGATTTTCAGCCCTTAGTTCAAAAAACTCCCAAAATCAAGTAGGTACAGAGGAAAATTCTACATAAAAAAATTTCAGTAATTTTTCCAGAGTGGTCTTTCTTCGCTTATATGGCATTTTTCGCCTTTAAAACTTCAAATGACTGAAAAAACGTAAACGAGTGCACTAAAATTGATGAAAAAATCATCCTAAAATACCTCTATAAGATGTAGGTAACTGAGTATTGAAGAATAGCAAATTGTCACCACTTTCGTTGAAATTGAAAATTCTTGAAAATAATGCAATAAAATGGCCATAATTCTGAAAGGAAGAAGGATGGAGGGGGTCATTTTTTTAGTTTTTTTTTTTACATCAAGGGACACCATTTGAGGAGGTTAGAATGAAAATCGGAGCTGGAGCTGACTTCACCGATTTTATCCGGCTAGCATAGGCGCACCCAGAAATTGTGTAAGGGGGGAGCTGAAATTTCGAGAAAAAATGGTGGGGGGGGGGTCAAAATTCAATGAAAAAATTATGTAACCTGTTATTTCAGTAGGGCTGGAGTAGTTGGGGTATTTTCAGAAAGCAAATAATTTTTTGTATAGCATCGTATACCTACAGATTTGAGCGAAGAAAAATTGAAAAATGGCGACATTTAATGATTTTTTTAGTCTAAATTACTGATTTTTTCTGATAAATGGGACATTGACTGAAAAATTATTAATTTTTGACCGAAAAATCAATGAAAAATCACTGATTTTCGATGAAAATTATTTTACTGAATAAAAAAGACAGAATTTTTGCAAATTCAACTGATTCAAATTGGTACATATGTTTATTTAAGAAATAGTTTTAAAAATCATACTCTTCTTTAACATTTTTATGATAAAAAAATCTCATTGCCGAGCTTGGGGGAGGGGGGGGCTCGATCTCCCTGAGCCCTCCTGGGTCCATCCTTGCTGGCTAGACCCTTTCTTACAAAATATTTTTTTCAGGGTGTCCACAATATTTCCAAAATCATTTTCCCTGACTTTTCCAGTTTTTCCAAACAAATTTTTCGAAATTTCCCAGTATTTTTACGTATGATATTCATGAAGCATGCAGAAAAGGGTAATTTCTTTGCATGATGTCCAACGAATTTTCCTCCCAAAAATCACTACTTTTTACGAGATTTTTGGATGCCCTTTTCCGGCTACAAAAACGACTGAAATTCAATTCTGAAAATTTCTGAATCTCCCTTCTCCGCACAAAAACTTGAAAACTTGATTTTATTACAGGAAAAATTTCAAATAGAAAGAAACAATTCTGTTTTAAAGCAAAATTATAAAGTTTCCGTTGAAAAAAAATGTAAATTTCCCTCGAGCGTAGCGAAGGAAACTTTTTTTTTGAAAAAATTATAATTCAAAGGACAATGACATGCGTTAAAATTTTTTTGTACATCACGGCCATAATAAAAATATCGGTCAAAAGATGCAACAAAATTTGGCCAGACTGGAGTGAGGGTAATTTTTTTTTGAAAAATTCAAATAAAACGAAGAAAAAAACACTTTTCTAGATGATTTATTTTCCTTTTGGATTTTTGAAAAATTTCAGGGAAAATCCCGAAATTTCCCTGACTTTTCCAGACTATTAAAATTCCTTGACTTTTGCAGATTTTCCAAAAAGTGGACACCTTATTTTTAGCGGACTTTCACTCTAGTTTTATATTCATCTACTGACCATGTCACAAATCTACAGCAATTTTTGAAAAAAAATTTTGAAAAGGTCCAGTCACGTAAACTTATTTCCAACCCACATCCTTGCGTTTTGCAACTCTTCAACAGCGGCATACTGCAAATCATAATTCAACACCCTCCATTGGCAAACTTGCACAAGAAACTTATCACACGTACTTTAACTTGAACGCTGTGAGGAGTAACGATAATCCAGCTACTGTTCTGATCTTCGATATTTTTATTAAACACGGGATTATTGTCGAATGACTTAAGCATAGTTACATTGACCGCGTACTCGGATATACTCGCCGAATTTCTAGCCGGCTTGTCCCACGTAACGTTCAGCACGCTTTCCGAAACCACGTCCACTTGAACGCCTTCCGGGGTACTTGGTAACAATTCTACAACACGGAATTGCTTTTTAGTTCGAACCGACGCGAACTTTCAAAATACGACGGAAACTTTTCCACGTTTTCGATAAACGGTTTCTCGTTTGTCGCGTACTCGCACGAACAGCGCCGAGCTATAAAAAGATTCAAAAAATTCCGCGTCTCTCTTACCTATTCCTTCGACAATACAGGCTAAAGTTTGCTCCGTGTACGCCGAACATGAAAAATGGGTTTTAATATTATCCGTAATCATGGTATATTCACCGCGACAAACGTCTTGACAAATATCCGGTACTCCTTCTTGAACGCAACAAGGCACGTGGTTCCTGCCATCTGCACAAGCCAACCAAAAAATACAATTTTTTAGTATTTATTTTTTAATACGAAACGCACCCTATATCGTATTTTCCCTCCTACCGCCGCTCAATCGCGTAGAATAATTAAAAACTTGCTAATTTGGTTTAAAATAAGGGCTTTTTTCAGGCTGGAAATTCCTGGCTGGCGAACACGCGGACTCGTTAACTTTTTCATTAAGTTATCTCGCCGCATTCTGCTTGCAGCCATTCTCTCATTAAGTATCGACGACTTTTTCGAATACGAAAATTATCATTCTAGGTTCGAATATCTACGTATTTTGTAGCTCGCATCGTGCCACAGCTTTTTCCTAATCGTGTTTTTCAAATATCGCCCCCTTGCTCCAATCGTCGTCTAGGGTTGCTCGTCTCAAAGAAGGGAAAGGGAGGTTTAACACGATGCGCCGCCGGTTTTACATTAAAATTTTGTACCAAACAGAAGGATTTTATTTGGGTTGAAATTTCGTTGGTTGGTTCGTTTTATACCTACTTGTGTCGTGTCCCCGAGCTGGAACTGTAAAGATGCTCATTAGCGTGGAAATGGTATTGTTTATGTTAATTTTATCCTATATAGGTACACTTTGTATTTTAATATCGAATCAAAGTCAAAAGGGTAAAAGCTTGTTTATTTTTGTCGATTGTTTTACGCGCTGCCACTTCTTTCCAAGAGTATATTGGAAATTCTATTTGTATAGGTGCGAGGGATATAGGTACATACGATGAAATTATTCGCTCGCCCAGTTTTTTCTGTACTTATTGGTGCTTGAATTTTCTTGTTTGCGGAGTAATTATGAAATTCTCGATATAAATAGGCGAATTTGTTCGAAAGCTTCTTTGTAAAATTGGAATACGTTTGGTAAACAATTTGTGTAGATATTTGAAGTCGAAGACGGAGAAGGGGAGAAAATCCTTGTAAACTGATACCAACTTGAAAATATGTAATCAAATAAAAATGGATTTTGAAAGGCCAAAGCATGCTTTTTGGAACCTCGTTCTTTTGTTTGAGAAAATCTTCAACTTTGGCTTCTTACTGCGTACTTTCCAGGGTACCTATCTAAAGGATTTTTTTTTCGAAATCGCCACTTTTTCACTACTTTTTTTATCAAATTTTCAGAAAACCTCTCAATTTGACCCCCCTCCCCCCATAAAGAAATCAACAAGATCAATTTTATTATAGAACATATTTCAAATCAGAAGAACGCCCAGTCTTTTATAAAAAATATACAATTTTTTGTAATCTTTTTAAAAATATTTCGCGTCTTTCGGTATTTTCATTTTTTTTACTACTTTTTCTTGAAATTTCGACTGAATTTACTACTCTCTCATTCTGAATCAGTGAAAAGTCACTGATAAATAGTCAGAATTGCAGCATAGGAAAAATCAGCGAAATTCACTGATTTTTCAGCAAATTTCATAAATTTCACTGACTTTTTAGTGAATTTTCACTGATTTTCCAGTGATTTTTCTCACTGATTTGTTTTCAGTAAAAAAATTTCACTTATTTTCTCCTATGCTGCAATTCTGACTGTTTCTCGGTGATTTTCGATAATTTTCACTGATTTCTAATTGAGAAGAGTACTTTTACTATCATTTTTAAAATCAATATTTTTTCAACACTTTCAGTGCCTTTTAGATACCTTGCCTTTGGGCTTCTTTTTTTCGATAAAATGGCACCGGAAACGGACTTACGAGGTTAAAAAACGTATTTTATTATATAGGCATATTTTTCGATAATGTTGAAAAATTTTGTTCTGGTCACCCATTCTATTTTAGTGGCTTTAGAAAGTCGCAGTTTGGTTTTAAGACAAAAATATCCTCAGAAATGGATTCGGTAAGCGGTAGAGGAGAGGGGGATTAAAAAACGAATTTTGATGAATCACTCGAAAATTTTTCAATTTTGGCGCCTTACCCCGCCTCCATGGGGTCCTTTTGTTTTTTTTTGGGGGGGGGGGGGATGACTTTGGAAATGGACCTAGGAGGTCAAAAAACATGAATTTCGATACCTCGATGGGTTGTGTAAGTTTCGAGCCAGTCTCATTCCTTTACTCCATTGAGGCTCCTTATGATTTTTTTTGGCAAAATGACATCAGAAAGGCAGAAAGAAACTGACTTAACAGGTCCAAAAACATACATTTCGAAATTTTGTTCGATGGTGTTGGAAGATTTTGATTTTGGTCTCTACTTTCTCATCGCAGGAGACCCGCAGGTCGAAGTTTTGGGTTCCAGGATTCTCAAAGGTTGTTGCTTTGGGGTGCCTATGAGTCAAAACAACCTCACATTTTGATATTTTGCTGGATGGTGTCAGAAGATTTTCGTTTTGGTCTTCACTCAATCATCCCTATAGGTCACAGTTTTGGATTAGAAGTCGAAATAATCTCAGAAATGGATTTAGTAGGTAGGGGATCAAAAATAATAGATTTCGATACCACACTCGATATTTTCGAAAATATTTTCATGTCGACCCACTCCCTCTCAACCCTGAAGGCCTAGGTCTATGTTTGGGATGAAAATAACCCCAAAATCAGATTCAGAGATCAGCTTCTAATTATCTTTACGGCAAATTAGATTTCAACGATCCAAGCAAAAATCTATTTCCTTACAGTTCAAATTTTTTCAGCTTAGGTAATTTAAAATTTTTTTTTTGCTTATTCTACATTTTTTTTCAGTTTTGTTCAACTGTAAAATTAATTTAAATTTTCTCAAACATTTTTTCATTTTGATTTTTGTTCACTTCGATCGTATTTAAGTGAAAAAATTTCTTCTAGCTCGAACATTTTCCTCAAATTTTTTCAATTTAAAAATTTTGTAATGAAATTTTCTCGAAATGTTTTTCTACTCTGTGATATTTTTCAACAAATTTTCAACTTCATGTTTTTCAAAATTTCTTCCGATTCAATAATTGAAAAAAATTTTTAAGAAGTCAAATTTGGGAAAATTTTCAGAAAAGTTTTCCAAATCAAAAAAAATTTTACAGTTGGAAAATTTTTCAAATTGGAAACAGGTTTGAAAAAAATGAGATTGAAGAAATTGAAAAAATTTAAACCTACAAGGGAAGTGCACGAGGTGTAACACGCCAAAATAATTTTTTTTCATAGACTTGTAGTAGGGCATCACAAGAAACTTCCACAGTCAAAATTTTAGCCCCCTGAAATTGACTTTGCGGGGGGGGGGGGGGAGTTGTGAGGGTTTGAATTTCTAAAAATCTCCCAATATACAGAAAAAGTTACAAAAACCTAATGTAACAAATAGAAAAACTAAAACAACTCCACAACTTATGGCGTTAAGGACGTAATTTTTTTTACCACGAACTGACCTCATCATAAGCCATCTGCAGAAGGGGTAGTCGCCTGGATCCCCGTGTAACACCTTGTGCTGAATTTTCACTCATACCTTATTAGGCGATTTTTCGAAATTTAAACCCCCATAACTCCCCCCACCCCCACCCCCAGTCAAATTCGGGGGCTGAAATTTTGTCTGTGGAAGTGTTTTGTGATGCTCTACAAGCCTGCAAAAAAATATATTCTGGCGCGTCACACTTCGTGCACTTTCCTCGTTAGAATAAATTTGGACCCCATTCGTCGAAATCTGATTTTTGGCAACAAATAGAAGCTTGTGATTCAGAGGCTTTGAATACCCTCTGGAGACCAATTTTCAATTTTTTCTGATTATATCACCATATCGACTTGGGAATATTTTTATAAATTCTTTATTTATTTTTTTGAACTTGATTTGCAATTTGAATTGGCTCACTCTTCTGGGAGCGAAAAAATACAGCTTTAAAAATTCTAAACAATCAGAAATTTGAAAAAAATTGTAATTCGAAAATTTTTATATTCTGAAATCTTTCAATATTTTCGAATACTTTGAAAATATTGAAAAAATTCATATTCCATAAAAATAATTTTCCTACGTGTACTTCAAACTACTTATAAAAATTTCAAAAAGTGTTGAAAATTTTGCAACTTAAGTTGCAAAATTTTCATTTTTTCAGAATTGGCAATTGCCAATTCTGAAAAAATTGAACTCTAAAAATTCAAAATGTTTAAAAATTCAAAAATTATCATGATATTAGAATTTTTTCAACTGAAAATTGCAAAAATTTGAAGGCACACTACGTAAGGACATTTTTTTCCAAGTTAATTTCAAATTATTTTACTTCAGTTCTTGGAAAAACATTCAAATACCTCATCTGGTAGGTCAACGCTTGTTTTCCAATTTCTACGCAGCGTCAATCAACCTACTAAATTCTTTCAAAATTCTCGACAAAAAATTACTCTCACTCTTACCACCTTCATTATCCTCAATTCCCAATAAAACTTCCACATCCCCAAAAAACCAAATCCAAATTAAATCCTCATCCAAAATTCGAACAAATCAATCTAAAATGGAAATTACCTGCCATACAGCGAACAATAGCTGGAAAATCCGATTCACACTGTTCCGGATCTTGACCGGTATTACCCTCTAGAATATTCTGAATAACGCAAAATCCCAAACACTTGGCCGACACATTCAGCGAATTGCAGCAATCAGTATAATTATGATTCAATAATTCGGTATTATCGGTACGTTCTTCGATCTCCAGCACATTATCCGACCCATAATGAATAGTGGTATTGCCTTCTTTCGGCGGCTGTAATTCACGCGCCAAGACTATCGAAAAGCAACAAAACAAACAAGGTTATAAAAATAAACAAACGGAAACAGATAAGTTTAAATTTGCAGTGCGTATATCGTATACAAACCTGAAAGCTTGTGGAAAGATCGCACAATGGGGTCGCTGTTCACTTCGCAAATATATACGCCAGTATCGTTAGCTTTGACTTTTTTAATAGCCAATACCCAAACATCGCCTCCTGCAACAAAAAAATATATGGTGAGAACTCCAACTCCGCCGAAATCGTGTCTTAAAAATCGCGCGAAATTCATTAATACTTAAGACAATACGAGATCGGGGGAGGTACTAAAGCTGGTTACATTTTAACAAAACGCCAGATAAAGAGATCGTTTTCCATTAAGCGTAAAAACTACTTTATTTATGAGTGTGATTACTGGTGCATTTTTCGCCAGTACCCTATTTCGCTTCGACGTAAATAATTTACTAAAAAAAAAAGCCAAGGGAGTTAACATAAAGAAACGTTTTATTTTACAAATACGCGAGTCGAGCTTTTAACATAGGCGTTAGAAGAGGGAAAAAGGCCCAAAAAATACCACCGACGGTTCTCCATATACATTCGACCGTCTAATACGAAAAGTCTCAAAAGCACCGACATCTCGAAAACTTCGAGGGTAGTTTTACACGACCAAGCTCAGGAGGAGGCGTTTATATCGAAATATTAAAATTCTTTTAATCAATTCGTCGAATAATCAGCGAAGAATCTCCGTATTCTGCATTAATTAAAGAATGGGGTGAAAGTGGTGAAATGAAAATTTCCATTTTTTAGCCAGTAATTTTACTCGCCGTTACGTTTTTGATTTTTTTTTTCTTTTAACTCGAATAATCATTTTTCATGTACTAAGAGCACGGTGATTTACGAAATAATTTTATTTTCGTGTTTTTTGTAGACGAGTCGAGTTATACGAGCGGAGTGAATTTTGTAATTAGTATTTCGACGTTTTTTCATTTATTCGTTTTTATGGTAGGTATTTAACTAATTTTCGTATACACGCACGTGTGTCATTCCAACGACTTTGGCGTCTTTGGTACAATTTCGACCGTATAAATTAAAACCACTTTCGTGTTGGTCGGTTTTATATTCTCAAATGGAAGCTAAATTATCCCCAGAGGGTATCGATTCGTCAAACTAATTACAAAAATTTTGAATAATTTTGAAATATATATCTAAGTGTTTCAATAATTCGTCCACATATCAGTTCATTTTTCCAAATTTTGGCTAACAAGATTTCGTACGTTGATGAAAAAAATTGCTCGAATTGATGATGGGTCATTTTATGGAAGTTCAACCAGTTTTTTAACCGAAGCGTTTTGATTTCGCCCAAATTTTTTTAACGAGGTCACGTTATCCCCACTAATTAAAAAAACACCCTCATTTTCTTCCCAAGCCCCTTTAAAGTGCCTGCAGAAAAGGGTTTATTTTCCTACAAATTGTCAATTTCTGGGAAAGTATTTAAATTTGAGAACTTGTAGGTTGCAGGTAGCGTAAATCAGTTTACGCCATTGGAAGGAAAATTCGAAGGAGATTCAAAGCCAGTTATAAAAATTTTCCGAAGTTCAAAATTGAAATTTTTTGGAAAAAAGTTCAACTTCAAGCATAAAAAATATCTCAGGGTCCCATTTGGGCTATTTCATACTAAAACAGACCAAAAATGAGGTCGGGTAATCCGATTTCGCTCAATTTTTTTTACGAGTACCCATTAGTGGTCTATTCACAAAACCATGATCATTTATTTTCTACCCTCAAGGAGGATGGAGGGGGGGGGGGCTCATAACTTTTATGCAATTGCGATTTTTAACCAGATTACCCAAATTTGAAGGCTCATATTTCGAGATAAATTGTACTTGGGTGAAAATTGTTTACAGGGTCTGAAAGAGAATTAATAGGAGATTCAAAAACGATAATCACATTTTAAAAATATCAAAGTTGAACTTTGGTTGTGAAAGCTCAGTTTTCATGATAAGAACGAAAGATGAAAGCTACCATTTAAAAATCTGAAAACATTACAGTAAGTAGATCTTTTTACTCTTTTTTCAACCAACAAATTTTCAAGATGGGATCTTCAGACCCCTGGGAGTACAGGGGTCCACAATTTTGACCAAAATTCAAAAAAATCGAAAAAGTATAGTAACACATCAATTACTACTAATTCGAAGGCGCTGATTTCAAATATGGTTTAGTTTTTTCTTTCGACCCCCCCCCCCCCCCCACCCCCTAGTAGCATTCCTTGATAGTGTCAAAATTCAAAAAAATGAAAAATAACGTGTGATCTGCCGTTTGTTAGGTTTTCGAGGGCACTAACTTCGAATGTTTGGTTATTTTTTGGACTTGACCCATCAGTGCCCCTCTAGCCCCCCTATTTTGGGGGAAAATATGTTGAGACGTGTGGCATATCGATTCTCACTAATTTGAGGGCGTAGGATTCGAATATGGACTTACTTTTTGATCCGACCCCCTTTCCGTGCTCTAATCAACTTCCTCCTCCTGTCTCAAGTGATCAACACGGAATCGAGTTTTTCAAAAAATTACAGATGATTTTTTCAAAATTTTCCACTTCTCTGCCTTCAAGCAAAGAGCAACAAAAAAAATAACGAATCTCAAACAGATGATTCGATTTTTTTAAATGGCTCTAACAGAGCTGAAGCTCATTTATCAAATTTTGGCGGATTTTTGAAATTTCAAAATTATTTTTCTCATTGCTTTAAAAAAATGATAAAATTTGATGTAATTAACTAAGAAAGGTAAAATTTGGTATTTATACCCTTTTTCGATCTCTCAAATCGATTAGAACTAGTTAGGTACAAAACGTTTCGGAGCCTCTAGAAAATTCTAGAATTTTCCAGCACAGGAGAAAAGTCCATAAAAATGATCTATATGGACTTCAGCACATATAATGGCAGATTACCCATATTGGTGACTTATTTGATTGATTAAAGCACAATAATCCAAAATTCGGAAATTCCAGTTCAAGTCCACAATTTTTACAGGGAAATTTTCTGCCAAAAAATGTGGATTTGAACTGGAATTTACGAATTTCCTAAAATTATGCCTTAATCAATCAAATAGACCACCAGCATGACAAATCCGTGATTATAGGTGCTAAACTTCATATGGACCATTTTTATGGGCTTTTCTCCAATGCTGGAAAATTCCAAAATTTTCTGGAGACTCCGAAACGTCTCGAAACTGTTTCCATTCGATTTAAGAGGCAGAAAATAGGGTATATTCCAAATTTCATCTTTTTTCGTTGATTAGATCGAAGTTTCATATTTTGCAGAGTGATGAGGTAATTTCGAAATTTCAAAAATTCTCCGGAATTCGAAAAATGAACTTCAGCACCTGAAATTTTGGATATGTGATTTTTATGATGTAGGTACTTTCGAGTTATTTCTTTTCCGAAAAAAATTTACTTCGAGTTGGGATACTTCCCTAAATCCATTTCTGGATGTATTTTTTTAAATCACAAACCAAAATTTTATCCAACCCTTTTCTCGTCGTCAACTTTCTTAGTGAGGATGAATAATGAGGAATTTTTTCCGGTGTTATAAAAACGAAAAAAAATGTAATTTTCGGGGGGGGGGGGGGGGGGGGGTACGAAAAAAATCGAAAACCAAAAGTCGAAATTTACAATTATGTACATTTTTTCGTTTTTAAAAAATAGAAATTTTGGTCAATTTTCCAAGAAATTTTCTAAAAATGTCACTCTTTTCTTTAATTTTAAAAATAGAATTGTCATTCTTGATGAAAATGGTTAAAAATTAAAAAAAAATAATTCAAAAATTGAAACATGAAGAAGTGGTTTTGGGAAGTGTTTTTCTCAACTTGAACCATTTGAATTAAAAATGTGAATTTTTCCTAAAAAAAAAAACAAACAAGAAAGGACATTTTTATTCTCGTTTCCCTCTGCGTGTCCAAACCACCTCACCCCTCAATCATATTGCCACTGCTAAATAAAAACAAATGGCTAAAGTGGGGTGAGCACATCGAAAGGGAAGGGGGTCAAGTAGTATTAATACAGCCAATTTACATATTACTATTTTCATGCTCAAAAATACAGTTTAGTACGAGTGTTTTCAAATAATACCTAGTATTTTTCCCATAACCTCCTTCCTTCAAGACTCCCCATTTCCTCTGCTAATGATTTTGCAAAAAAAATATTTCCACAAAAAATGTTGAAAATTGACAGTAGAACAAAAAAGTACTGAACTATTTTTACCGCAAAACCAAATCCAAAGGAGATCGAAGTGGAACCCCCATCAAAAATTAACAAAGGGTCTGAGGAGTGGTAACTCTTGGGGTTACTCAGGGGATCACTCTCAACGGTTTTACGTCATAAAAGCTTTTCCGGGCAGAAATGTTTCATTTCTTTCCAAAATGAGGCTAATTTGCCTAAACTAAAATTCAGAATATTTTTTTTTAATTTCCACAATTTTTCACTTTTCTTTCTGTTTTAAGAATAAATTCGTTATTTCTGAAAAAATAATGGTACTTAGATAATAATACAATCAAAGAAAAATAAACTAAAAAACGAAATTTTTTATTCTTAAAAATGAAAACTCAAAAAAAATCGTATGAAAACCAAAACATTTCGTTTTTGCAAAACTGATTTTAGAGATCGTTTAAAAATATCACTTCTTATGTTTTTCATTTCTGCAATGACCTGTGAAAAATCTAAAAAAAATCTCCTGAAATGGTGTTAGTACGAATATTTCATCCCATATAAATCATCGCCACCGATTTTCCATCATCATCCCATCCAGATGATTTTTTCAAAATGAAGCAAAATGAACTATACATGTTTTCAAAAATTGGAAAACGCTTGGAAAATTAGCACCGATGATTTTTATGGATTAAAATATTCATACTAACATTATCACAGGTGATATATTTTCAAAAAATTTTTTTTTAGATTTTTTCCAGATTATTGGAGAAACATAAAAAAGACAAAATTTCCAAGTACCTACCTCTAAAAAATAGAAAAAATAGGATAGCGATGAAAAATGGGCACAAGTGGTATTTTTTGGGTAAAAACATCCATTATGGCAAAAAAAAAATCAAAAAAATTTCAATTTTTAAAATTTTTTGAATATAGTTAGATCTTGAGGCTCAGTGAGGGCGGGCAAAATGTCGAGCCAATTAAGAGGTGAAATTGTTACCACGTCGTTTTAAGGCCTAGACACAACTTTCTTACTACCCCCTCTTCGACTTACTAAAAAAAAAGTGCAAAACAATCACCTCTACAATACTACTTTTTCATAAATTATAAAATGACGATTTTTTCACAACCAATTTCATTTTCTCTCGACTTGCTTTACACTCCTTGCATTCTCGCAAATCAATTCCACCCCTTCTGGATTTTTTTCATTTTCTCTCAAATTATACTTCTCTCTCGCACAAATCAGTTCCACTCCTTCAATTAGATGATTTATTTGGGTATCTATGAAGGAACAGGGTGTGAAAGGGTAGTAAAGTTTTTAAAAAATGTTTTTTCTCATAAGTAGATATACTTTTCCAATACTTGACGATAATTTCAAAAAATCAGTATCTTTCGAATCGTAAATCTTCGAAATATCAATTTCTACGACGATTACGAATAAATCAACAAACCCCCGAAACAAAAAAGCATAAAACCGTTATGATATTCTTTTTGGCAAAATATTTGCTCTACTTTTCTTCTCAAAAGGATACACCTAAAAAAAAAAATGAAAACACTAACGCGTGTAGATTCTCTAAATACATCTTTCTCCTCGAAACCACGTGCATGTCTCACTCGAGCTCTCAGCTTATTTACATAGACACTCGACGACTCGGATAAAACACGGCGTTATTATAGCGTATACGAGAATACCCTTTTTTTTCGTCTTTTTTAAAAACCTCCAAGAAAGCTCACTTCATTATATTTTCTCTAGGACGCGACGAGCAGACAGACCAGGGGCAGGGGGTCGTGACGATGGAAATTCGCGAACGCTTTGTAAAAATAGTGACGAATTTACCGTTCAACGAACTCGGTTTCAATATTCGTTTAATAATTTGAATATAGCGGATGAAGAATGATCGATGTCAACGAATAAATTCGTAAGCTAGAAAAGGGCGAATAAATGTAGTACGATTATTGAAAATACGCGACAAAGGTATACTTTGTTCGGCTTTAAAAAATATTCCGCCGAGCTTTCGAATCAGCGCGGTAGAAAAACGAGACGAGTCTCGGAGGAGCGGAGGGTGACGAGCGAGACGAGTCGATTCGAAATAAACTATTTTTCGCAATATCGTTGCCGAATAAAAATGTAAATACGAGAAAAGAAACCCTGCGAGTGGAATAAGCGGCGACGAGAAAATCACGTTAGAACAATAAGCGCCAGGCACTTTAAGCAGCTCGCGCAACAAAGGAAATGATACTTTTAATACTCGAGCCGGGAGGTAGTATTTATGAATTTTCATTCGTAAAATTACGCGAATCGCGAATAAATCGACGAAAAGATACGTACCTTCGTCGTGTAAAATATTAAATCGTCGATCGCCCGTTACTCTGGTATCGCCGGCTGTCAATACACGTATGCTGTGACGATCTCGATCTTCCATCTTCCACATGACCGTGTTATCGGCTGCTCCTCGTATTACGCACGTTAAAAGAGCATCGTCACCTTCGTACGCGTGCACCGTACCTCGGGCGCCGCTCTCGTCGGCGCTAGGTGATTTCGCTCCATCTGCAAAAAAAAATTTAATAATCGAGACAATTATTTACGGCGGAACGCGTATGAATACTTATTAACATAGGTGTGTGGCTGGAGGTATCGTATAAATAACAGGCGCTGTAGTAAAGCCCATTAATGTTGGAGACTGATGCACGGTAGCGGTACTTTTTAACTAAGTATAAGTATTGTGTGGTTAAAAACGTGCCGAAAGTTTAATAAACCGCTTCGAGTATGAGGTAATATATTTTGGTTGGGAAAGAAAAACATCTTTAATTAGAGTCGAGGTCGATGAATTTTAAATTTCAAAATCGTGGAGTTGAATTGGCGGGTACTTTTTTACCCTGTTGGTCAATCGTAGGATGAATATGATTGAAAAACGGTTTGAATAAAGTTTTCTTTTGGCTATTATAAAGAACAATTTTCAGTTTTTTAAACGTGCATTGCATAATTCGATTCTAAGCGACCTTGAAATTGAACTGAAAAAACTGATTCCAGTCGGTCTCAGAGATTAATTTTGAAAATCGATTTCATCCGATTTAAAAAAATTGATTTCATTCGATTTAAAAAATTAATCGATCTTGAAAAATCGATTCTAATCAATCTGGGGATCAATTTCAATTGACCTTGAAGAAATCGATTCCAAATTGATCCTGAAATTGAACTTGAAAATCGATTCCAATCGATCTCAAAAAATTGATTCTAATCAAGTAGGGGGTCGATTTTAATCAACCTTGAAAATCGATCTTAAAAATCAATTACAATCGATCTTGAAATTGACCTTGATAATCGGTTCCAAGTTCCAATCAATATTGAAAAAATTATTCTAATCGATTTTGAAAACTAAGCCTATTCGATCATGAAAAATTGATTCTGATTCTTATCAATCTTGAAAAATTGATTCAATTGGATCCCGAAAAATTGATTCAATTCGACCTCGAAAAATCGATTCTAATCGATGTTGAAAATCGATGTTGAAAATCGATTTTAATCGATTTGGGAATACATTTTAATTGATCTTGAAAATTAATTTGAAAAATCGATTCTGAGTGATCCTAAAAATGACAGTGAAAATCGATTCCAATCGATATTAAAAACGTATTCTCATTGATCATGAAAATTGATTCTCATCAATCATAAAAAATTGATTCTGACCAATCTTGAAAAATCGATTGAATTCGATTTCGAAAATTCGATTGAATTTAATTTTGAAAAATCGTTTAAATTTGATTTCGAAAAATCAATTGAATTCGATTTCAAAAAATCGATTCTAATCGATCTTGAAAACTGATATTGAAAATCGATTCAAATCGATCTGGGAATCAACTATAATCGACCTTGAGAATCGATCTTGAAAAATTGATTCTAATCGATCTAGAAAACTATTCAAATCGATACTAAAAACCGATTCTCATCGATCTTGAAAAATTGATTCCAATCGATCTTGGAAAATCGATTGAACTCGATTTCGAAAAATCGATTAAATTCGATTTCCAAAATTCGATTAAATTCGATTTCCAAAATTCGATTGATTTCGATTTTGACAATTCGATTGAATTTGATTTCAAAAAATCGATTGAATTCAATTTCGAAAAATCGATTGAATTCGATTTCAAAAAATTGATTGAATTTGAAAACTGATCTTGAAAATCGATTCGAATTGATCTGGGAATCAAATTTAATTGACCTTGAAAATCGATCTCAAAAATCGATTCTAATCAATCTTGAAAAATTGATTCTAATTGATCTAGAAAACGATTCAAATCGATATTAAAAACCGATTCTATCCGATCTTTAAAATTGATCCTAATCAATCTTGAAAACGATTCAAATCGATACTAAAAACCGATTCTCATCGATCTTGAAAATTGATCCTAATCGGTCTTGAAAAATCGATCCTAATCGACTTTGAAAAATTGATTCTGATCAATTCTAATCTGGGTATATGAAAACTAATTCCAATTTATCTAAAAATTCTCCAATTGTCATGGAAATTGATTCCAAATCTATCTGAAAATCTATCATAATTCACGTGAAAATCTATTCCAATAGCTGTTGAAATCGATTCCCATGGAAATAGAAAAAAAAATGTAACTCTTCAGCATTGTTGCCAAAGAACAGAAAAATCTCGACTCATAAGATTTTCATTTCAATTTTTCAAAAGAAAATGCAGTTTTTTTCAATGCATTCTCATTCAAAAGACAACATTTTTGAATTTTTTAGAAATAGTAAATTATTACTTAGGCAAATTTTCCCACTCAAACATGATTTTTCCAGAATGAAAGTTAGTACCTGAACAATTCCATCATTTTTGAAAGCAAACCATTTTTTATCAACCTATTAAACAAGTCAGAAAGGTTTCTGGTTTCATTAATTCACAAATTGACGCGAATCGATTCAAAAATCAAAGTAATACCTACCTAAATCAATTATCCTTGCTATTACCGGGTTTCATTTTTTCGGATTGAAAATTGATTTTTAGTGATTATTATTTGCATCCATTCAATTCAGAAATCAGAAGATCAGAACTCATTGAATTAAAAACCAATTCTTGTCGATTCAAGAGGCGTAGGCGAATCTTTCTGATTTCAAAACAAATTTTATACTTAATCGATTCACATCGATCAGGAATTAACATTATTAGATTTAGGTATAACATAATTTGTACAGATTTCAAAATTGATGTTCCTTATTGCGAATTCCGGTTGTACAAGTACCTACATAACGAGTTAGAATCTATTTCCAGATATTTCATAAATAATCCAAAATTTTTCATTTCTTCGGTTTAATAATCGATTCCCATCGATTCGATGATCGATATCCATTTTCATTTGAATTCTATAGATTCAGAATTCGATTTTGATCAATTCAGAATTCGATTTTGATCGATTCAGAATTCGATTTTGATCGATTCAGAATTCGATTTGATTTTGATCGATTCAGAATTCGATTTGATTTTGATCGATTCAGAATTCGATTTGATTTTGATCGATTCAGAATTCGTTTTTTATCGATTCAAAATTCGAGTTTGATCGATTCAAAATCCGATTTCGATAGATTCAAAATTCGATTTCGATAGATTCAAAATTCGATTTCGATCGATTCAAATATCGATTTCCATAGATTCAAAAATCTTCTTTAATCGGTTCAGGAATTAGTTTTCATTGGTTCGGAATTCGATTTCAATCGATTCAAAAATCGATTTGTGTCAATGTCAATTCAGAAATCAGTTTCTATTCATTTATAAATTAAGAATTCAGTTTAGATCGATTCAAAATTGATTTAATTCGATTCAGAAATCGAGCAAAATCTAAAATCGAATTCCTTCGATTCAAGGATCAGTTTTCAGCAATTATTTCCATCGGCCTGCAAATCAAAAATCAATTCGATCGTCAACCTACAAATTTCCATTATCCATTTGTTCCTTATTCATATATTACTCACATCAACAACAATGATCAAATCTCTATCTCGTTCAACTCTAAATTTATCTTTCAGATCTCATAATTATCAATTTTTCTTCATTTTCACACTCAAATACAGTTAGATACAAAAAACATCCAATCTTGATCATGTCACACCATAAAAGACAAACACAATCATCACCCATTCTCCCATTCGTCACTATTTAAACACTTCATCATTGCAGACAATTAGCCGCTTCGCCACGCAGCTTTATTTAACACTCTAGGAACAAAACAATTTCTTTTTTTTCGTCACACGTACATTCAGTTCAGCCGTCTTATCTCGTTCAAAAGGTCAGCCATGCTACCAGCAATGAAAACACTAGCCCGAGTTTTCATATTACACCAAGTAAAGGCACCAGATAGGTATACTAAAAACTTGAAAGATGGAAGACAATTTCTAAGTAAAATTAATACCCTTTTTACAGCTGTACAAAAGCTCTACCTGTAAAGCTTTTTCTTTCTTTTAATGCTTCACCAGATGTAATATCCCAAATGAATTCCAAAATGAGAAAAAAATATAAAAAACACGCGCCAAAAGCATTACTAACAAGAAAGAACCTCTGTGAGAAAATCTGCAGCACAAATTACTCGTACTCTGCCTTTTTCTTTGGGGCGTTATTCAAAATTTCAAAGCGACGGCCAATTAATTATTTATTTTACATTTTCAATCGCTAATTGCTCCCTTAGCTAATTACACTCGATTTATAATTACCTATATTGCTGCAACGTAGAAACAAAAATTCTAATTTCTTATCGAATAAAACGCAGCAAAGGAGAATTTTCTCTAACACCGATTTTTCTCAACCTAAAATTAAAATCACGAAATTTCCATCGAAAAATTTCCAAAATTACGAGTCTGGATTTCGCGAATGATTATCTCGCTGTGATAAAAAATCCAACCTTTGATGCAAATTAATTCTATACGCTCAAAAGCCGCACTTTATAAACGATAAAAAGCTCGTAATGCGAACAATATTCCAAACAAGCTTAGTCTGCACAAAAAGAGTAGACATCTCTAGCCCACGCGATTACGAAAAAAAAAATCCCAGGCAAAAAACCACACGAAATACTCGACTCGGCGCTGAGCTGTGTGGCAGGTACTTCTAAAGTGAAAACATATTTACCACAAGACCATTACAGGTAGCAGCGTATCGAATAAATTTCTCGCTTCGTGTAACCCCTGAGTAAAAACGTGCCCGGCGTAAGAAGCGTGAAAACTTCTCGTTAAACGAATTTCGCACCGACAAAACTCAAATAAACAGGCTAATGAAAAAGTTGCAAAAAAATTACATTAATTGGCATCGTCGCGTCGATTGGGGTTCGAAAAAGAGTAAAAAACATCTCGTCCCGATAGAAAAATAAATTTAATCATCGAATGGCTCGCTATAAAGCAGCAGGTTATAAAATCAAAGCATTTGATTACTCGGAGTTGAAACACGTAAGTAGAAAAAAACTCCCTGTAATTACACTGGAAATAAAATGATTTTTAATAAATTTTACCCCGTTGAAAATATCGCAAAAATGTACCAATTTTATTTCAATAATTACTCGCGATCGCTGTTCGCTTTTTTTTACCAAGGTAAATGATTAAACTATAGAAGAGAATATTGGAAAAATGCTTCAAAGTAGGTAAATAAAACAAAAAGCCAAGAGGGTGAAAGGTTATCAGTTAGTGAAAGTTAAACTTTAACGTGTAAAAAGGAAACACGAAGGTATAGAAACGGCTACTGATGGGGAGTACTTTTTCATTGTACAACTTTAATCCGAATTCGAGTGCACGGCGTTGTAATTCCGTAAACCGTTCGACCCATTCGGGTCCATTTATTACCAATATTCCTTAAATAGCAAGAATTAACTTTTAATTAAAATTTTTTACACGTTTTTCAGACACTACAATAAAAACGCCCCCGTCGTCATTTTTTTTTCGTTCGTTGCTCGTGTTTCCAGCAACCATCTTCCGACTCACGTTCCCTTGTAGCTCGGTACGTTCGAATGAAAACGGTTTATTAATTTGCAACGAGTAATCAAGCGTTCTTAAAGTTCGACTCGATTATGGTAAGGGGGGGGGCTTCGTTAATGGACAATTAATTGTTCGAAAATTGAAAAAAAAATCGTCCTCGAAGGTCCTTTTTATATTGTTTTTTGAATGAAACAAATTACGTAGATGAAATCGTATTGACTTTTTGAAATTACGTATTGCTCGAAAATTTTGAAAAAACCCCCTCCCCTCCCCCCACACACTAATTACCAAAATTCAAAATTTTGCAGTTAAAAATTGGTAGGAAAATCGGTATCAAAGGATGGTAAAAACATGAAGAAAATGAATTTGAAAGGCCATCATCACTTGGATATGAGCTACAAAGCATTTTGACCAGAAAAGTTTCACATTTCTGAATCTTGTTTTTTTTTGTTTTTGAGAATTTTTAGGAAGGCGGTTGAAAAATTGAAAAATATTGAGAAAATATGAAGGTTTCTTTGTCTGCTGAATTTTTTGTAATACAACTTTTGTAAATTTTCTTAACTGCAAAAATTTCAAACTTTAATTACTTGCTCTGAAATGGATCAGAGGAGATCAAACACTAAACAAGCCCCCTCCCCCACAAAAACATAATATTACTTAATTTTTACGTTCTGAATATCATAATCTTATGAATTTTAAAAGGAATAAATCGCTGATCAAGCCGAAAATGACCATAAAATTCACCTTTTTAAGTTTTTAAGAGTGAATAATGAATTAGATGTCTAAAATTTGTTCGATTTTGGGGCAAATAGGTAGGTACCTACTTATAATTTGTTTTTTTTTTCATTTAGTTTTTTTTTCAAAAATAAACTTAATCGATTTTTTTTTATTTTGCATGCAAGATAAGAAATCAATAACCTTATACAGAGGAGAAAACTTTGAATGTAGACCTAGGTAATGATTTTAAATTTTTCATTCAAATAGACTCATGATCTTGAAACTGATCTCTCAGTTGGTGAGAGGAAAGAGCAAAATAATTACAAAATTTTGAGAAATGAAAAAAGGGTTTTAAAAAACCATAAACTCAGCTTTTTATAAAATTTTACTATCGATTCAAAAATGAAACTACTGAAGAATGAAAAAAAAGTTCATTAAGTACGAGAATTTCAATGTGTAACTGCTTTAATGAGAATTTTGAGGGATGCAGATTTTCGATTTTTTTTCATTTGATTGACCTGTGATCTTGAAAACAAACTTCTAACGGGACAGAGAAAAAATTCCAAAATTTTGATAATTTTTATATGGATGTCTAATTATAAATTTTTAAGGGGTCCAATTCCGAGTTTTCCAATTGAATTGGCCATAGACCCCAACATTATCTCTGGAAAATTCAAAAATTGGTTTCGAAATTCTCAAAATTTTGAAAATCTTATGCAAATGTTGGAATATGATGGGCGTAGGAGGAGGGAAGGGGGGGGGAGTAAATGATTTTAATGTTTCCATTAAAATTGAACTCCAACTACAAATAATTGCCATATTCTGAAACTAGATAAAATTACCTTTCGAATGAGCTATTAGCGAGCCTTTTTCGTGAAAAATTCGCGGAGTTATGACGTTTTGAAAATTGAAGTTGAAAAAACATAGTTTTGAGAAAAACGCGTTTAAAGTTTTTGAACGATTTTTTTCGTGAAAAAACGTATTTATGGTCAAAAAATGTTTTTTTTTTTTTAAACTGGTAGGAAATTTTGTGTAGAATCCGAAAAAGTGGGGTTCAGAACCCTACGAGGCCACCAGTGTTGCCAAAACAGCGATAAAAATGACTAAGTAAACACAAATATGAAAAAATTTACACTTTATTCAACTCAATAGGTTTATAATTTTAATTTCATTGAATTAATTTAAAATATTATTTTTATTAAAGAAGTATAATTAAATTTCTATTTATTTTGAACTATTGATAAAAAAATTATAAATTAAAATTAATTGTGTGATTTAAAAAATGGTTTTTTATTAGAGGGAACACAATTTCATTATTTAGTTTTTTTTTTTGATTAAGAAATAGGATTCTTGGAAGGGGGAGGGGAAGATTTTTAGACCAAGAAGATAACGATTTCATTTTTCGTTTAAATTGACCCATACTCTTGAAAGAGATCCCTGAAGAAAGAGGGAGAGAGAGAAAAAAATCAAAATGATGATGATTTTGATATGAATTAATGTCAAGATACCTATCTAATAAATTTTTAACACGTTGATTTTGATTTTTTAAATTCAAATTGACTTCTCCCCCCCTCCTCGCTTCAATCAAAATCATTCCCAATATGGATCAAATTCCAAAAATTAAAGTCGAAATGCACATTTATTTATTATACGCGTATTTTTTCAAATAGGCTTATTAATTTTTAAATTTAATTTTACCCTTATTCAATTCAAAATTCAGCTTTTGAAAAAAAATATAAAATTTTCAAAATTTCGTAAATTTTCAAAATTTTGTAAATTTTCAAAATTTCGTAAATTTTCAAAATTTAAAATTTTCAATTTTGGTACCAAAAATAGGCGGTTTAACTAAGCTCGTTTCGATTTTCCAATTCAGTTTTCCCCTAGACTCCAAAATGAGATCCTTGAAAAAATTTAAAAATTTTGACAGTAACTCAATACTTTGATGACGATTTTGATTTTTATCTATTTACATACTCGTAAATTGACTAATGATCTTGAAATGTAAACTCTGGAAGAAAGGAGGGTAAAATTTCAAAATTATGATAATTTCAATGTAAATCAAAATATGAATTTTTAAAGCTACTAATTTTGATTTTTCTCACCAAAAATGACTTCACCTCTCCAAACTGCCTTCCGAAGTGGGATCAAATATTCCAATTTAAAGAATTTCAAAATTGGTATCGAAATATGTGACCTTCCATGACAAAACCGACCTTCGGGCCGAAAACACCTAGGGTGTTCGAGAAGGTTTTAAATGAATTTTGAAGGTTTGGAGACCAAACTTATAAAAAAAGTGAAAAACTCAATTTTCAGCCCGAAGGTCGGTTTTGTCATGGAAGGTCACATATAATAATTTTTCAGAGAACCTAATTCCATTTTTACAATCCAATTTCATCCATATTGATCACAAAATGGAACTCAAAAAGGGATAAAATTTCAAAATCTGAACCCCCATTTTAGTTTCCATGAAAGAGGAGGGGACAGTGGTGTCGTCAGAATTGAAAATGGGGGGGGGGGCACAAAAAGGGTCGTGTGTTGAACAACTTTTTTTGCTTTTTTGAAGTGGAAAATGAAGACTGACTTTTTTCACCTGCTAAAAATGGGGAGGGGGTGAAAAGGGAGCCTTCTTCCGCACTTCCGTCTCAGATAGATCATAGAATTGTAATTTTGTTTATGCCCGCCCAAGCGAAGCGAGGGCGGAGTTTCGAAAAAATTTGAGTTTTAATGCCCAAAAAAGACATTTTTTCATGTTTTAATACTTTGAAAATCCCTATCTGATGTAAGTGCAATAAAAATTTGTAAATATAACATAATTAATTTTTTTTTGGGGGGGGGGGATCGGGGGCCAGAACTTTTTTCGGGGGCTGCCCCCGGGACCTCCTTGACGACGCCTCTGGAGGAAGTGCTGATTTAGATTATCCAATGAAATTGACTTTTGATCTCTAAAAATACCCAGTTTTCCAAACGAGGAACAAATAATTGCAATACTGATGTAAAAAAGTCGAATTTTTCAGACACAATCTTTTTGATTTTTACATTCAATTTTACTTTTGATTCAGAAATGGAGTTTCTGAGGAGGGAGAAGAAATGCAAAATTTGTACTACTTTGATATGGCATTGGATCGTGGATTTCTTGGAAACACCAAATTCTATTATTTTTATTCAGTTTGATTTGATTATCAACCTATGGTATTTTGAATGGTTTGTTTTTTGCAGCTAATCGTTTCATGATTTTCGAGATAAATCTTTTCTTCTCCAGCAAGATTCTTTTAAAAAATCTCAAAAATCATAAAACAATCAGCTACAAAAACAATGCACTCAAAATACCATTTCTAAAACCTCGATCCGTTCATCGAAACCGACCAACCCAACCCAATATTTTATTTAGACCGACGCCTTCGACACCACACGACGATCGCGAACCGTATTTAGGAAACCGATACCGTTAGACGAAGCGACACGATATTTGTAAATGGTGGCGCGTGAAATTAATCGGAACGAGGAATCGAATTCGACAATTAAATCGTATTTCATCGTCTAATTTGCGGAACCGGTTCGTCATCCAAGTGAGAATGAGAATTTCCATAACACCGGGTAACGTTACATATAGTTTACCTACCTCACCTCTACAGCCAGTACGTAGGTACGTCGACGACAAATTACAAATAATAACGATTTTTTTTTCTCCGCCAGTCCCCCCCCCCCTCCTTCCCAATTTCAAACGACAACGACGACGTCGCGAGAGCGTATAAATATACACAGAGAGCATCCCATCGGTAGCATTGTTACAAACGGAATATTAATGAGTTTTAGCTTCTGACGTTGACAGGACAGCCCAGAAGAGAAGCCATAGATCGCATCAGCATCTCCTCTCTCGCCAGCACCAAAAATCTGCGGCAACTTTTCGCTCGTACCAGCCGCCTGGTCAGCGTCTAGATGCTAATGACGATACCATTATCCTACGTATTCTTTATCATTAATAATATAGATTTTTCATATATATTTCATAGGGGTATAATTTTTTTAACCGCAATTGCCCCTCCTCCGTGGAAACGACGATAGCGTGCCACTTCTTGGCAGCGCAGACATTGGTCGGGTGGAGAAAAATACATTTTTATCACGCACCAGTCGTCGAATTGTTTCAAATAACGCGAGAACTGTGCTAGACTGCATCGGTATACGCCATCGACATTATTTAAATGCGGAAAAGCCGTCGAAAGCGTTTCCCTTTTCCATAACCCGACAACGTACCCGTCTATTATTCGGTATAAAATCGAAACAGGATGAAGTTATGTTTCTCATTACAACGCTTATCAAAGCCCCCGGTTTAATTTGTAACTAGATGTAATAAATTAAAACCTATATATCGGCGCGAAATTGCGATTGAATTTCCTTTCAGCGTACTACCTTCTGTCCCTTCCATCCGCACTCCTCGTTCCAATTTCCAAGTCATACTGCGTTCTACTCTTGGCGCTCGTTAAAATTCTCAAACGTTTCCGTTATTTCGAGAGAGAGAAAAAAATACCTACCATTTGTACATCCATCTGAAAACCCCGTCGTTAAAAATTTTCCTACTCCCCCTCCCCTCCCTCACTCTTATGAAATTCCGCCACTATATTGTCGAAATCGACACGACGCAGTTCGATGCCTCGTCATACGTAAGTATGGTATTTCGAATTTACACCGAAACCGACAATGGTTCCTCTTCTCCCTCCGAGTCTTATGGTGCACATCGAAGAAAAACATAATGACAAAAGTTTCCTTCGCAAATGTACGAAATTTCAAGTAAAAAAATCATTCTGCTTCTTTTCTGACAACAGCGAGTTGAAAAATTAAAGAAAAAAATTTTCGATTAAAAGTTTATAATGCGATGAAATACTCGGTGGTTTTTTTTATTTTTTACAATTGTCGTTTTAAATGGGGAAAGAATTAATGAGAGAAGGAGCGTAATGTCTTATTGAACAGGTATTTAATCAACGAACTGGATTTTAGTGAAGCAGGGAAGAGAATTTACTGCGTTTCTTGCAGGGCTAGGACTGTTTTGAAAGTTGAACGTGGCTGGAGGAAGGAAGTAGACTGAAAGTTGACGATATATTACCTAATTCAATCTTTATTCGTGATCAAGAAATCTGGAAATTTTTAAAACAACGTGAATATTTTTTGAGAATAATGAGAGTTTTTGTCATGGGGGGGGGGGGGCACCTGCGTGAAATTTTGGTCACTTAATGATCGATTTGCACTTTTTTCGAAAATCGTGTGGGAATGAGGTGGGATAAAAATTGCGTTCTCGAAACATCCTGGTAAAAATTTCTCTCCCGAAGGTAGGTTCTAAAAATTTTTCCAACCCTAACATTTTTCTCCATTTTTTCCAATTTGAAGTTTTTTAGATTTTTTTTTCCAACCGTCAATTTTTTTCAACTTTGAAATTTTATCTCAAAATAAATTTTATTCAAATCTGAAATTTTTCTCCATTTTTTCCAATTTGAAGTTTTTTAGATTTTTCTTTTTTTCCAACCGTCAATTTTTTTCAACTTTGAAATTTTCTCTCAAAATAAATTTTATCCAAATTTGAAATTTTTCTTAAAAATTTTATTCAAATCTGAAATTTTTCTTAAAATTTTTTCCAACCCTAAAATTTTTCTCCATTTTTTCTGATTTTAAGTTTTTTCGACTTCTTTTCATTTTTTTTCCAACCGTCAAATTTTTTCAACTTGGAAATTTTTTCAACTTTGACATCTTCTCTCAAAATCTTATCCAGCTCTGAAATTTCTCCTAAAAAATTTTCCTACCCTAAAATTTTTTCAACATTTTTTAACCCTGAAATTTTTCAAACTGCATTTCACGATTTCTTCTCTAAATTTCTTACAACTGTAGAACTTCTACTCAATTTTTTTTCGAACCCAAAAATTTTTCTCAAAATATTTCCCTGTTTTGTTGCAGTATCTATGCAGCCTCATCATCAAATAAAAAATCGTTCGTCCAAATTAGGTATTAAGCGATTTTTAAAAATTGTAAAATCTAAATTTGGCATTGGTAAAAGTAGTTGAAAGTTTGATAAAGAAAGACTTCAAATTGGAAGAAATCCTGATGTGATGGAAAAAAATTGAAAGAACTGAAAAATGAGTCAGAATCACCTATCAAAGTTGATGATGCAGTAAAAAATTGTTAAAAGTGCAAGAACCTAACCTATGTATTATTCAATAATTACAAATGAAAAAATATTACCAAAAAATTCGATGCAAGCCAGAAAAATTTCTGGTGATTAAAATCAGTTCAAATTAATTTGTTTGGAAATTTTCGTAGCGATGCCATCAACTGAAATTTAATGAAAATTGGTAGAATAAAGTACAATTTACAGCACTGATGATATTATTTTTTGAAAAATTCCATTAAAAATAATTCTAGGTGACTGGAAATTTTTTGGCTCGATTTCAAGGTATTTGAATGAGCAATTTGAAAGTAATAAAAATCAAAAAATATTAAAATTTGCGATTTTCAACTTCCCAATTTCCTTATAGAACTAAGCTAAGAAATAATTTTGGTGGGGAAAAAATTTTGAAAAATAAATATAAAGTTGGAAAAAGTATCGAAATTTCAAAAAAACAATTCAGTTTAAAAACAATCGGATAGGTGATGAGGAATTAAAGACAGTTGAAGTAAATTCGCCATTTTCTGCTAGGAAAAGTTACTGTTAGGTGTCTGGTTACGGCTTCAAAAACACATAGCAGATACACATTTTAACACAAAAACACCACTGGCAGCATTTTGTTCTTTTACTACCTACATTGATTTTTTTTCTGAGGTACCTACTGAACTTGTATTTTTCAAATTACTGGTAGAAAGTAGAAAAAATCATTTTTGAAAAATTTTCAGTTTTTCTACCGACCCAATCATTATTTAATTTTTCAAATACCTAAGTAATAAAGAACCCCGCACTTATACAGTACATGGTCTCTAAAAAATTCGATTTGATTGGAAAATTGTCACCAATGATTTTTTAGGGGGGGGGGGGGGAATATTGAAGGATAGAAAATCTGAAAAATGTAACTAATTTATGGATTTGTGACCCATTCAAGAGAACTTTGATTAATAATACACCACTTACTTATTAGATCTCCAAAACTGTACGAAATCAATAAGGAGACGATCGTGAAAATTATCGGATTCAGACTACACCACATCGTTATTTAATACTTAACAACAGTTGACTAAGATATGCGATACAAAGACATGCACATCAAAATTCAAAAACTCATTGTTCACATTTCGCCCCGTCAAACTATAAACTGATACAAGCCTGCAGTGTTATTTATAGGTATGTACCTATGTACCTACATGTAGGTACATGCTCAAAATTAAACAAAAATGATGTAAATATGTAAATTTTTTGCTTTGCCAATTTTTTTTCTTGGAAAATCTTGTTAGATACTTGTAAAATTTTTCTTTATCATAAGTTTAATTAATCATTATTTAATAAAATAGGTACCTACAATACAAAATTCAAGTGACGATTGCAGGAAAAAGCGTTTTGGTGATAACCTTTATCAAATTACGTAAATACATTGGATGGTACATAGGTACCTAGGTCATCACCGTAGGTACTACTCATCTCTTAATTAATTAGGTAAATATTTTATCATTTTGCGATAGCTGCCTCATCTCCTCGATGCAATAATTTTACATTTTTCATTTTGTGAAAAAACTTCAAATCTCAACGACAGAGACTACAGTGACTTGAAAAAAAAAACAGTCTCAGGTTTCGATAAGATGGGACCAACCAAAAAATATTTGAGCTTCCAGCTCATAGAGAGACGAAATTAGAGGACCTCACAATAAGATTATTTCTGAAAAAACACAGATTTTACTTGTACTTTTGGAAGTGCCAAGATCTAGAAACCTCTATCAACCTTCTCAAAAGACGAGATTCGAGTTTCTACACTTCTCTGAATCATTGACCTAAAAATTGTATACCAATTTTTATCCTCTATACAAGTTAAAGATCGCGAATTTTAAAATTTTTTGATTTTTATCACTACTTTCAAATTGCTGAATCGAACACATTAAAATCGAGTCAAAAATTTTGTTTTGTCACCTAGAATTAGATACCAAGTATTGATGGAATTTTTCAAAAAATTATCATATCAGTGCTGCCAATTGTATTTTTATCTACCAATTTTCACTGAATTTTAGTCGGCAGCACTGCTACAAAAAATTTCCAAAAAATTAATTTAAATTAATTTTCATCACTAATAATTCTTTCTGTCTTACTATTTTAGCCATTGAATGAACAACTTGAATTTTATGAAAATTGCGTAAATTAAAATGTAGTTGCCAGCACTGCCATAAACATTTTTCGAAAAATATCATAAAAAATGTTTCCAAGTGACATGGGCAATGTTCGGCTCGATTAGATATTGCAATTTTAATTTGGCAACAATCAAAAAATCTTTAAATTCGTGATCTATAACTTTCAACCTAGTGGTATCCAATTTTGAGGTACGCGATTCAGAAGGGCGTAGAAACTCAAATCACTTCTTTTTAAGGAGCTGGCAAAGATTTTCAGCAGGTAACATTAGCCAAAGGTGGCAAAAAACACATTTTTTCCAAAAATGACCCCATTTTGAGGTCCCCTTGCTCTGTTCCCCTTTAGATTGCGAGAATTGAAAACTTTTTCGAAGGTGCTCCAGTCCTCAACTCCAATTTCCGTCAAAATCTACGATAGGTAATTTGAATTTTTAGTCGAAAAATTAGTTTACATTTGTTGGTAACTTTGACACTTCAAGTCGATTTTCTGGGCGAAAAAAAGGTCCTACCAAAAAAATGAATGGAGCATGAAGTGTAAAACTTGAAATTTCCTATGAGTAGATGAATCTAATTAATTTTTCCCCAGAAAGTTTAATTTTTGATATATTTTTAATAAAAGATGAATGTTGAACTTTGAAATTTCGACTGAAATATCTCAAAAGCTTAGCATTCTAGAAAAAACTAATTGGACTCTACAGAAAGGAAATTTTACGATTTACAATTCATGTTCTATTTATTTTTTTCGTAGAACCCTTGCTTTGTCCAGAAAATTGACTTCAAATGTCAAAATTCATCAACAAGTGTAAAAAAAATTTCAACAAAAAATTCAAATTGTGAAAAATCCTGAAATGCTGGAATTTTTTCACAATTTTTCCCACGACCAGCACAAAAAATACTATCAAAATCACTCACCCATGTTAAATCCTCGTTTTTGCGCAGGCCTGTGTTATTAATCATTAAATCCAAAAAAATTGAAGAAAATTAGAATAGAACTCGAGGAAAAAATGATCATAAACCTACTTCAACGTTCACTTTTAAATTTTCCTCATCCCTTCACTAACCATCGAAAAAAAAAACAGATTTCAACCACTTTTTAACTCCCCAAAAGAAATTATTTCAACCCCCTCCCCTCCTCCCCTCCTCCCCTCCTCCCCATCGTAAGAAATACAGTCGAACTGGCTGCGAAATTCTTCCAATTATCTATTCCACAAAATGAACTTTTACGTTGATTTGCTCAATCTAATCCACAATAGGATTTCACTCAATTCTTTCCCAAAAAATTGATTTTTATAGCCTCAGTACTTTATAAGCTCATCTCGCCAATAGAATTGGCAAATTCAGCTGTTTGAATTTTCGCCCAAGTCACCATTTCGAAAATCAAATTGAGTGTACACGTATAGATAAGTTAAAAATGGTTAATTTCATTAAAACGAGCACGCGTCGAGATGAGAGGAAAGCTAAAAGGCTAAATGATACGTAAAATTTCGTATTCCGTATCCCACGACCTATCGTTATTCGAATACCAGCGTGATTCGTATAAGCGAACGATTCGCATTTCCAAAACGTTTCCAAGAAAATGGTAATTTATAAAGATGCGAAAGAGACGTTATACCCGGTACGACGTCGTGTCATTTCGTCGGCTTTATTACCTATACGTAGGTAACATGGCACGTGTGCGATGTACGTAATTTAAGATAACAAGTGACCATACCGCTACACCAATAATTCTCCATCTCCGGTACATTTTATTCGCCAGACCCCTCAATCGAACGTACGTGTAGTTGCGTACGACTTAATGTAGCCATTTATGTAACCTTTGCAAAAGCTCGATTCACGAATACCTGCCTCGTAAGCTACAAGTAGCAGACAGATACAATACCACGCACAGGGCCAATTACGAGTAGATTTTTGCCAACGAGTTTCACCATCTAGGTGGCGTGCCGATGCTCGGCTGTATCGTACCCATATATGCCAATGCGTTGTCCTTTTTGACATTTTTATTAAACCATGAAATGAAATTTCTTCACCGCAAAAGTCTTACCGCGTCGTAAATACTTCGGTAACAACTACTGACAAAATAATTTAAAAACTTCTTTATTGCGGCGTGGCAAGTTTTTCATCTGGCGATATGGTACATAGAGCTATCGAAATTGCCGCCTTGTAATACGTGTAACGTATACCTACGTATGGTAGAGGTTTTTCTAGTCGACGAAATTTTAAGCTGTACACGATTTCGGAGGTGGATCGTGAGTCGTGGTGTGGAATAATTATACGTTTTTTTGGGTATTTTTTGTTTGTTTTTTTTGCTATCAAACTTTGTTTTTGAGGTTCTTTGACTTTCAATATAAAATATGATTTTACGTAAGAATAAGTTTTGAATGGTCTGAACTCTGAAGTCTGAAATTTTGAATGGTCTGAGCCATGTTGTGATTGTTGGCTGAATTGGAAGTAATATTTCAGTTGCTCCATTGTTTAAATTGGTCAACTGATTTTTTTCGGGGAGGGGGGGAGGGGGAGATTTCTACTATTCACAGTTGTATGATTTTTGAACTCAGCGATGTCGAAAACACATGTAACAAACGTTATTCCATTAAATTTTTTTTGATTTGTTTAACCAAATTTGGGCGCTTGTAGGGAGATTAGAAGGGCCAAATTCTAAAAATAAGTCAATATTTGAACTCAGCATCCGAAATAACCCAACAAATGAAAATCATACATAATTTTCAGTTTTGAACAAAATTTTGGGACACAACCACTCCCTCCTCCTTCCGATTAAGTAACTCTAAAATGAAAATTATTCACCAAAAGTGACCATGATAATGTGCATTTTCTTTATCTTCTTTATGAATTTTGTAATGAAGCTTTTGAAACCTTCATAAATTTTGTAATGAAGCCTTTGAAGCCTTTATAAATTTTTAATGAAGCCTTTGAAGCCTTTATAAATTTTGTAATGAAGCCTTTGAAGCCTTTATAAATTTTTAATGAAGCCTTTGAAGCCTTTATAAAGGGTACCCCCGGTTAAGATAGGTGAATCGGCCTAAGAGCTACTTTTTGAAACTAACTATCAGACATTATTAGGGACCCCAAAAAATAATTTTAGACCGTATTTTCAACCCCCCACCTCACTCCCCTTCACCCCCACCCCCCAAAATGTCGAATTTTCGTCAAAAAATCTCATCTCGGAACCTAATGAACCAAAAATTCTGAAATTTATGTGGTGTATATGGAGAGTGGTGAACAACTTTTGAGAATTTTTTCAGATTTTTTTTGCACTACCTTCTAGCCAAAATCTCACTTTGAAAACTTAATATCGCTCTAATTTCGAAACTAAAAGACATACATTTTTTCTTTTTGGCACAAATATAGTTCTACCTTGGTACAATATAATGATATTTTTTTTTTCAGATTTTTAGCGTTGGGAGAACAGACGAAAAAATTCGGGTTCCTATTAAAAAATGCTTATTTCGTCATTCACGCAACCAAAAATTTTGAAAATATTTATATGGTACAAATGGGGAAAGGTAACAAATTTTTGAGAATTTTTAATGATTTTTTTTGCAATGCATTCCAGCCAAAAACCCACCCTCAAACTTTTAAAATTGCTCCGATTCCAAAGCTATAAGGCAAACATTCATTCTACTTTTTGAAACTAACCACCACTCATAATTATTAAGGACTCCAAAAAAATCTTAGGATGCATATTCCACCTCCCATCTCACTCCGGTTCACCCTCATCCTCCCAATATTTAGTTTTGTCAAAAAATCCCATTTTGGTACCTCAATGAACCAAAATTTTGAAATTCATTTTTTTGTATATGGACAATGGTAATTGGTTACAAACTTTGAGAATTTTTCAGGTTTTTTTGCACCTCGTTTTAGTCAAACCCCCACTCAATAAATTTAAAGTCGTTGAAATTTATATGGTAAGGTATGAACAGTGGGAGGAACAAACTTTTGAGAATTTTTCAGATTTTTTTGCAATGTATTCTTGTCCAAAACCCACCCTTCAACTACTAAACAGAAAGAATAATTATATAGGTATCTTTTAGTTTTGAAACTGGAACAAAACAAAGTTTGAGGGCGGGTTTTTGGCTAGAATGCACTGCAAAAAAACTCGAAATTAAAAAAAAAATTGTTTGTATGAATGACGAAATGGGTATTTTTGAATAGAAAAAAGTATTTTTTCGTCTTTTCTTCCCAAGCTGCAATTCTGAAAAAATTAACATTAGGAGGACCATATTTGCACCCAAAAGAAAAAATGTATACTCTCATTCTGAATCAGTGAAAAGTCACTGATAAACAGTCAGAATTGCAGCACAGGAAAAATGAGCGAAATTCACTGGGTTTTCAGTTAATTTTCACTGATTTTTCAGCAAATTTTATAAATTTCACAGATTTGTCAGAGAATTTTCACTGATTTTTCAGTGAATTTCATGAATTTCACTGATTTGTCAGTTAATTTTCACTGATTTTCCAGATTTATTTTTAGTAAAAAATGTTTCACTGATTTTCTCCTGTGCTGCAATTCTGACTGTTTCTCAGTGATTTTCGATAATTTTCACTGATTTATAAATGTGAGAGTATCTTTTACTTTTAAAAGTAGAGCGTTTTTAAAGTTTCTAAGTGGGTGTTTGACTAAAACGCGGTTCAAAAAATCTAAAAAAGTTCTCAATGTTGATTATCATTCCCCATATACAAAAAAAAAATGAATTTCAAAATTTTGGTTCATTGAGGTACCAAAATGGGATTTTTTGACAAAACTAAATATTGGGAGGATGAGGGTGAACCGGAGTGAGATGGGAGGTGGAATATGCATCCTAAGATTTTTTTGGAGTCCTTAATAATTATGAGTGGTGGTTAGTTTCAAAAAGTAGAATGAATGTTTGCCTTATAGCTTTAGAATCGGAGCAATTTTAAAAGTTTGAGGGTGGGTTTTTGGCTGGAATGCATTGCAAAAAAAATCATTAAAAATTCTCAAAAATTTGTTACCTTTCCCCATTTGTACCATATAAATATTTTCAAAATTTTCGGTTGCGTGAATGACGAAATAAGCATTTTTTAATAGGAACCCGAATTTTTTCGTCTGTTCTCCCAACGCTAAAAATCTGAAAAAAATATCATTATATTGCACCAAGGTAGAACTATATTTGTGCCAAAAAGAAAAAATGTACGTCTTTTAGTTTCGAAATTAGAGCAATTTTAAGTTTTCAAAGTGAGATTTAGGCTAGAAGGTAGTGCAAAAAAAATCTGAAAAAATTCTCAAAAGTTGTTCACCACTCTCCATATACACCACATAAATTTCAGAATTTTTGGTTCATTAGGTTCCGAGATAGGATTTTTTCACGAAAATTCGACATTTTGGGGTGTGGGGGTGAAGGGGAGTGAGGTGGGGGGTTGAAAATACGGTCTAAAATTATTTTTTGGGGTCCCTAATAATGTCTAATAGTTAGTTTCAAAAAGTAGCTCTTAGGCCGATTCACCTATCTTAACCGGGGGTACCCTTTTGTAATGAAGCTTTTGAAGCTCTTGAAATATTTGAAAGTTGAGCTTTTCATGGAAAAAAACTCAGCTTTCAGTTTGGAAATTTTCAATGAACTGTTCTGAATCTACTTTGGATACAAATTTCAATGGTGCAAACAGATTGACTCCAAACATAACAAATTATCGATCCAATAGGGTGTTGTTATTTCCACACTCTCAGGTAATTCGGTCGTTTCAAAAGATTCAATCAAATCTCTAAATCCGAAATCAATGAAATCATCCGATTTTGTCCGATTCGAACTTAGTTTTATTCTGGCGTGATATAATATCATATTTATGGGACCCGATTTTCTTCTTGAATTAAATTTCAAAAATGTTGACGATCATAAACAAATTTGTTGAAAAATTTAAGAAAAAATACAACGCATATGTAAATGAACACATACTTAATTCACAAACAAGGTTTAATGGGAAGACATTATTATGAGCCAGATCGCAAATGGAAAATTGGAAATGGGATTTCGACGATCAAAGTTGAAATTTTAGTGTGCCAAGTTCAAATTTTTTCAAACTCTTGAATTTCTCAATTTCTTTAATTCTATATTTTTTCTCAAAGCAAAAATTTTAATAAATTTTCAATTCAAAAAATTTAATATTTTATACAGTTGAAAAATCGAATAAATTGAATTGACGTTAAAAAAAGTTTTTTTTAAAATAATTTTTAATAGGTAGTAGGTACTTATAATTTTTTTTAATTTGAATTTTCTTAAACATTTTTCAATCATTTTAATACTGCAAAATTTTTCCGCAATTTTTTTTCAATTCGATAATGGGGAAAATTTTTCTAAATATGAAATTGAAATGAATTGAAAAAAATAAAAATCATTGAAATAGAAAATTTTTTCTGTTTGAAAAATGTTAATATTGGATATAAATTTTGAAAAAAAATTAAAATCAGCGGAATTCAAAAATTCAAAGTTGAAAAATTTGAGCAGAGAATAAATTTGGAGGTAGGACTAGGATCCTCGAAATTCCATTCGCTTCAAAATGATTTAGGAGAGTTAGTATCATTGATTTCAGATATTTTTATAATTTATTTTGAATTTGCATGTTGCACTTGCACTCTTGAGAAATGAAGATGTACAAAATATGAGCAATCTCGTTCATGTTCACAACAAATTCGAGCAAATCTTCTCTTGAGATTGTGGAAATAAGTGAAATAACAATGCCCGATTCGATATGACTATTAACATTGAATCGTTCGCGAACGATTTGTTTGAAACATTGAAAGTGATTTAATCTTAATAAAATCATTTAAGAATGACTCAGCAATGGAAAATTCAAGATAAAGTCGTTCGGGGACGATTTAATAATTTTATAGATTTTTCATTTGAATCGTTCTCGAATGGTTTAGCATAAAAAAATGTTCAATCGAATTGTTTAAGAATTTTGAGTTTTCGTGAACGATTCGATTCAATACGACTGATACTGAACTGTTTGAGAACAATTCAATATCAAAAAATTCCAAGGATGGTAAACCAAAACTAAAATTATATTTAAATCGCTAAAATATAACAAAAACCGAAACCTAAATTTAAAAAAATCGAAACTGTAACCAAAACCGATATTTTTTGCATCCCTGGAAAATTCATAATAACATCATTGGAAAATAATTCGATACAAAATTTTCAATTTCTCCATCAAATCGTTGGCGAATAACTCCAGGATATTTATTTTTTGTAAATGATAATCCATGATTTTTCCCAGGTTTTCCAGATTATTTTTTTTTCAAGTTATCCAGACGTTTTGCCAATGTCTTTAAAAAATCTCAAAATCAAAAATCAGGATTTTCACAAGAATCTTGCAAGCGTTTCCGCCAAGCTTTACAAACATGAAAACGAGGGGAGGAGGGAGGTGTCTCAAGAACAACTTCTTAAGAAAAAAATAATTTGTAAATTTCAGTTCTTATAGTATTCATTGTTTTTCTCCCAGGTTTTCTACAATTAGTACCAAGGAGGAGGGAGGAGATTTTGCCCCGGGTAAAATTTTGCAAAAAAATTGATTTCAGATTCAGATTTTCCTTAATTCCAAAATTTTGATAAATACAAAAAAATATTAATTAATTTTCAAGTCATGATTTGGATGTTTTTTTCATGCCATTTCTTCAACTTGACTGAATATTCTACTCGTCTCCTCTAATAAAATCGAAAGTAGGTACGAGTATAAATAAGATCGAGCATGAAGCGAAGAATTTTGAAAGATTAAATTTTCAAAAGTTATTGAAGAAGTTTTCTTCATGGAATAAAATTCAAAAATATTTGGATTTTTGATGAAATATTCTTGGTTTTAAAAAAAAAACTCTCACAGGAGCAAAAATCTCAAAATGTTCAGTTCTTTTTTACAAATTTTTCAGATGGGCTAAATTTCCTTAGTTTTTCGGGTTTTACAAAAAAATGTTCGAATCGCTTGTGAATCATTCATAACGATTCAGAATCTATTGATATTGTTAGTAAATATTTCATATTTGACCAAATCGTTCACGAACAATTTATTTTTGATGAAATAATTTGCACAAAAGCTGAAAAATTGTCCCAATTTTTGATTTAAAAAAAATCAGCCCCCTCCCCCCTTTTTAGTCGAATACAACTCAACTTTTTTTTCCAAAAAATTGCTACCTATTTATATCTTTTCAATACGATACGAAGTTACTCGATTCCGACGATGGAATTCCTAATCACCCTAATCATGTTTATTCATTTCTCGACCAATATTCCTCATCGGAGAGGCCGAGAAAGCACACTCCCCCAAGATACTATCCCCATAACGATAATAAATTTTGCGACTTAATATTCATCCTTTTTACACTTTAATTTCACTCGTTAAACGTTGAATAGGTATTTTCTCCGAAGTATATGTACGAAAATGCAATCAACGTCTCTGTTTTAAAATGCAAACATTCTTCGGGTACGGGATCCGTATCTAAGCTACATACCAATGCGAGCTCGCTAAACGCGCTCGCGAATTACCATTCTTATACCTCGTAAATTGCACGCTTCCACGAACGTACAAATTTTCGACTCGGAAAAACGAGGTTTTTCATTCGAGACGCGAGTTCACAATTAATTCGATACTTTTATTCGTCTCCTAATTATCTCTTTGTAGCGACGAACGCGTCACCCTTCGTCATTAATTCACGAATCCGGAGCGTCATTTGGAACTTGTGCTGTTGCGAAACGCGCGGTAAATCAACACACCAAAATTCCAAAGCCGGCTCCGGCTGGTGAAAAAAATCCAAAATGGTATAATTTCTCGAGTCGATTATGCTATTTATGCGTTAAACAAAGAAATACTAAATTTCTTCTTAATTAATTTCGTTACTCCGCCTTGCTCGTATATTTTTCGGATTTTGCGGGGAGCCTGCCATCCCTTTTCGCGTCCCTCGGTATAATAAGCGTTATAAGATCCTTTGTGAAATGCATTTCAATTAAGCTCTGCAAATTGGTACGCGTGTTCCAATTTTCCAATATCTTAGCATGAACGAGTAAAACGTCTGCGACTTGCTCGATGGAAAATTTCAATATTTAACGCTATCGAATTTGCATTCGATTGCTCGAGTCTTCCGATACGAAGAAAGACTAGCTATAAGAAAAATCTAACTCGATGTAAAGAAAATGAAAATAAAAAAAATGAGAAAACACGTTATGAAAAATGCCTGCTCTTTTGTACATATAAAAATTGTTCTTCGCGATATTAAAAAAATAATACCGATCTGTACCTTCCTACCTAGTTTTATTAGTCTTCGGCAGAGACGAAACAATGGCGGAGGGGAAGGTGGGTGGGGGGTCTCCCCACACTCATATTTTTTCAAAAAGTCGCCAGGTTTTGTGGTAAATAAACAAATTTTATCATAAAAGGCAAATTTTGTAATAAATTTGAAAATGTTCCAATTTACAATTAAATTTTTCGACTTAAGGAAAATTTTTCAAAAATTCGGCAAATTTTATTGCAAAGTGGCACAAAAAATACAAAATACGTTTAAAAAATTTTTAAAAACACGAAATTTTTGCACCAAAATAATGAAATTTTTTCAAACAACAAATTATTAAACAATGAATTATTTTCATTCTGAAAACCACCAATTTGTCGAATTTCTGTCCTCGCTAAAATACACACAAGAGATAGGGGTTGAGGATTTCGCTTTCCTTTCAAGATTCAAATTGATAAAAATAAAGAAATTTAAACTTTTTGGATTTTTATTTCAAAAATTTTCGCCCTCGCTTCGCTCGAGTTCCAATTCATTCTCAAACTATTTGTGTGTATGAACTCTCTTTCATTTCCAGAAAATTGAATATTTTTAAGCGGAAAAATTTGCTCTTCTCATTTATCATGGGGCTTAGTGGCGATCACGATAGAAATTTTCAAAAGATTTTCAATTTTTTCGGAAGAGGAGAGGTGGTGTCCATTCTCTGAAAAACCTGGAATAGTCGAGAAATTTTGGAAAATCTGAAAAAGTCTGAGAAAAATCAGAGAATGTGAAAAATTTTATTGAAATTTTCTAAAAATTCAAAAGAAAGAGAAATAATCTGGAAAGGGTTTCTATGATGTTTTTACTTCAAAAAATTTCACTCTCGCTTTGCTTGGACCAGATTATTATATCAGTAATAGCTGTAATCTGGTAATACATCAGACCTCCGTATGAAGTTTTTTTTTTCATTTTTGGGTTCAAACTATACGAGGTCTATTAGCCCATACCATGCCAGCTTCCCATTAAATTAAAAATAAAAATGCTTTGGTAAATGCTCAATAAATATCAATTTTTTGCAGTTCAAACATGATTTTCCGTAAAAATTTCCGCCTTCGTTTTGCTCAGACAATAAATATGTCTTCTTGGAAATTAACTTTTAGGATATTTTTGCAAAAAACTGGGTGATTTTTAGGACAAGTTCAGTAGGTAAGGTATAGGATTGCGATGTTGAAAACACGTTCAACACAACGAGAAAAAAACAAAAATGTTTAAAACTTTTTTTTTGTTTTAAACCGTGTTTTTAGACAAGTTTTTTTTTAAAAAAAATCATGCTTTTTTCTTCAAAATTGAAAAATTTTATGTTGGTTGGTCATTTTTATTTATTTTTTTGAAAATAATTAGTGGATTTCGAACATTGCTCATTCATTGGGTCTTCGAAAAGTTCCTCACGTCACTGTCAAAATTAAAATAAAAAAAGTTACAATTCAATAGACCAGCTCCTAAATAATTTTGACGCAAGTGGGATTTCGACAATCCAAGTTCAAATTTATTTCACGTACGTTCAATTTTTTTAACTATACATTTTTTCAATTTCTTTAATTCTGCAGTTTTTTCAAAGTTGTGTCTAATGTTAATGTTTTAATTTTTTCAACTTTATAATTATTTTTAAAAATTTCTTCCAACTCAAAATTTTTTCTAATTTTTTATTCAACTTGAGGTGAAAAAAAAATTCAAACTTCATGTTTTGCAAAATTTCTTTGAACACCAGAAATTTTTAAAAATATGAAAAAAATAGTTGAAAATCAAAATTGAACAAGTTTTGAGAAAATTTTAGTTTTAAAAAATTTTATAATTGGATACAATTTAGAAAAAAAGTAGAATTGAAGAAATGAAAAAAAAATATAAGAGGTAAAACAAATTTGAACGTGGAATTAATCTGGACTTGACCGTTAAAATTATTTAGAAGCTAGTTGGAGATGCATTTCTTCATGTACAGGGTGGCCCAAAAGTTCCGGAACGCAAGTTTTTTTTCGTAATTTAGAGAGAAATCGCTCCACATTGCCTTGCGTTGATCTGAACGAAGGGTTGGCTACGTGTAGGTCGGCAAGGAACAACGTCAGCCCTGTACTCAAAATATCGGAAAAGGGTTGAGTCCCGGAGACAGTGTTGCCAATTTCATGAAAACTTGATTTTTTGTAAATTTTTGCCCCTTCAAATTTTTGATTAGGCAAAATTTGCATGCAATGATTTTTGATCCTTATCCAAAACTATATCATATGCAACTGTTAGTTTTCTAAATGACTTAATTTTTAAAATTTTCTAAATTTTGGGTTTTGAGAAGCAATTTTTGCTTTCCGGAAATTTTAAGTCACCCTGTATCAGTGGCGTCGACAGAATGGAAAATTGGGGGGGGGGCACAAAAGGGGCCATGTGTTGGACAATTTTTCTGCTTTTTCGAAGTGCAAAAGGGGGACTGACTTTTTTCACCTGCTAAAAATGGGGAGGTGGTAAAAAGGGAGCATTCTTCCGCACTTTCGTCTCAATTAAATTAAAGAAGTGTTATTTTGTTTATGCCCGAGCGAAGCGAGGGCGAAATTTTGAAAAAATTGGATTTTAATTGCCTTAAAAAGACGTTTTTTCATGTTTTAATGCTTTGAAAATCCCTATTTGATGTAACTGTAACGTAAATTTATAAACACAACATGAATTGGGGGGGGGGCCAAGCGGGGGCCAGAACTTTTTCCGGGGGGCCTGCCCCCCCCGGCCCCCCCTTGACGACGCCTCTGCCCTGTATTAAATATGTACGATAAAAATTTAATTTTACGTTGTACTTAAACACAGTTTTTTAATCGTAATGTTTTACTTTTTTTTCTCAAACAATGTTGCCAACCAAAAAATGAAAATTTACCTAAATTTTTCCCCCAATTTTAAATTTGTTGGCAGGAAAACGTTGTAAAAAGGAGTAGGATGACATATAAAAGGTCTCCAGCTTTTATTGTTTTTTTTTTTATACCTTCTTAATAAGCGTTTAAATGCAATCCTTGAGTTGAGTTTTATATCTGAAAAATGGTAAAAACTGCAATAACTCATCTAAAAATGACTGGAATGGATTGAAAATCAGTACATAGACATTACACGAGATCCTCTCTAACATACCAAAAAGTCAAATTTTTCGAAAAATTTCCAGGTGGTTTCCAAAAAAAATTGACCCTCTATTAAAAACGAAATGAATCGTTCGCGAACGTTTTCGACATTATCACTGAATTCAGCACGTTAAAAATCATCAATTATTATAAAAACCTTGGTTATTTCAATTTCTGGATCTTGACCTGGTTTTTTATGACAGGTCACATTTCAGCCTCGTTTTTTTTTTTTTTGATTTTTCAACATGCCCACTGCAGTCATCTACATGTTTTGCTCCCTCCATGAGAAAATTACTTCCCCACCCTCATTTTTCATAAATATTACATGTAAAAAGTCTTGAAAATTGAAAAAATAAGTCCGGAAAACCTGAAAAATTCAGGGAAATCATGCATGAAAAACAATGAACATCATGGGAGGTCATCAAGACATAGTTTTCTTTGAAAGTAAAAAAAGTATCACGAAAAAAGCACCAACTTCTATTTTTTCACTTCATTTTTACCCCTCCAAGATTCCTGCCCAAGTTTCATCTCCGGTCTTCGGCGTTTTTAAAACCATCTCCCAGATTTTGTTTTTCTTCGCCACATAGGAAGCCATAATTAATCCAATATTGCGACCGAATGGAAATATTACAATATTGTCATAAGTAGGAAGCACCGAAGAACGTGCCGAAAATGCACAACAGCTCGACAGTCAATTAAAAAATAACTCAGGGTTTTCGTCGTCGTAGTCGAGAAATAAATAAGTGCAAGGGACACCGAGACCGAGATTGCTGCGAAACTTATATAGGTTGGCGGTATAAAAGGACGATAAAACTCGACAGAGAATTTCAAAGAAGCTCGCAGACCGTACGAGTTGAAAGTACGACGTGGAAACATCGTCATTAAGTTTCCTAGCTATTGGAATAGATAAGCGCGGATCCCCGTGTCACGTATACCAACATCCGTGAAAAGTCTAACAACCAAACACCCCTCGCCATGTTCAGCAGACACCACACGACGAACGATAAATGATATATAAAGCCTTAAATATTACCCCGCCCGAACCCCCTGGCTCGTTTGAAAAACCCACCGAAAAGATGAAAGAAATAGGGGTTCGTAAGATTTCAAGTTGCGTGTAATTTCCAACACTTCGAGTACTACTTTGGCCCATAAAATTCGTAGATTTCGAGAGTTTCGTCACAGAAGATTAGACTTGGCGAATATTTGTGTCGAAATTAAAAAATAATATTTCCTCTCCATTCCAGAACACATAAACAGCTTATCGAACAGTTTAATAAATTTCAATTCTGGCGGTGATGATACCACTCGTATAAATTTCCCTTCTAACATTATTCTGTTCCCTGTTCCTTTCCTTATTCCTTATCGTGTGCCAGCAACAATCTTATACCGTTTACCTTACCTACTTTGAGTGTAGATAGAGTACATGGGAACGTGTCTGTATAATGACGATGCCATTTTCCACCGCTCTTTATTTCCATCATGCCGGCTCCGTATTCATTAAAAGTGAACATGGGCTTTTAATTGAATTTTCGTCATATCAAACAACGCCTATCCTCTTACGCATACAAGAATTTAACCAAATGAATCCGAAGGTTATTGCGGCTTTCCGTGTATTTAATCCGATAACACGACGTTAGCCTAGTGCTAATCAACGTGCAGCGTTTTATGCCGAATTGGCCGACCCCCGAAATCGTGTTTGAGCTTATTTATGTCTATAAGTAACAATTGCACAGAGATGAGTATTTTATTGATAATCAATTTTGGGAACGAGTTTTTTGGCATTTGAATGTTGAAAATAGAAATTTGACAAAATACCTACGTATTTAATTATTTGTAAGCCACAAAAAAAATTTCAAGAGAAACATAAATCGTTTATTTCCAAAACGACATATCCAACATTTTGGGTGAAATTTAGGTTATTTCGTTTTAGATAGAATTTTACCTCACAAGGGAGGTATCCCAACCCGAAGTAAAATTTTGAGCCGAAACAAAAATAAATCGAAAGTACATCACAAAAATATTTAATGTTCGAAATTTCAGGTGCTGAAGTTCATTTCTCGAATTTTGGCAAATTTTTGATAGTGTTGGACGATTATTAATCGATTATTGAAATAATCGATGAATCGACGTAAAAAATAATCGAAGCGCTGTTATTTTTTCAGCAACATGGAATAATCGATTAATCGAATGTTTTTCCACCTTATCGTTTTTAGGACGAAAATTGGACAACATTTTGAAAAAATTGGACACAGTGCGAAAGTTTTGAAAAAAATTTAGGAAAAAATGTGTTTTGCCATATATTTTTTTAAGACTCCTCCAAAGTTCCTCAAAATGTGAAATTCTTCAGCGAATTCCTTACAATTTTTCACGAAACTCAAAATTCCTCAACCTTAAGGCATTTTCCTTAATTTTAAATAATTTGTTGAAAAATTTCACATTTTGAGAAATTTTTAAGGAATTTTGAAAAAGAAAATAAAGAATGAGCAAAAAACACGTTTTTTCTTCAGGCCAAAGCTCCTATTTTTTCTAAATTTTCTTCAATATTTTCGCACTGTGTTCTATTTTTTTTTCAAATTTTTGTCCAATTTTGGCCCAAACGACGGAAAAGTTCTCTAAAAATTTCTAAAATTTGAATATATTTCTTCCCAATCCTAATCCCTAATGGCACTCAAAATTCTTGCCTAGGTACCTTTTATTTCCAAAAAAAAACCGTATAAAAAAGTGACATGCAATGTAAATTTGAAGTAAAATAGTCTAATTTTTACGTTTTTATTGAACTTTTTTCAATAAGTGACGTCACTTATGAAAAAAAAACGTTCGAATTTTCTACTGCGATTTTAATTGATTAATCGATTATTTTTTCATCGATTGATCAACAGATCAATTATTTTTCTCATCGATTTTGCCCAACACTAATTTTCGAAATTTCAAAATTATTCTACCTCTCCCCAATTCAGAATTTCGGTACACATTTTAAATTTTTTTCGTACTTTTTTCGAGGACAGAATTTCAGTCATTTCAATATTTTCCTTGTACTCTTTCGAAGACAGAAGTTTCGTAATGTTAAAATTTCTCTTGTGCCCCCCTTCAGGCTTCAAGGCAGATTTGCGATAATCGTACAATTTTTCCTGTACATATTCTCTCAGAGAGAATTTTGTTAATTGAGATTTATACCGTACCCTCTTCAGGATAAAATTTTGGTAATTAATTCAATCAAATTAAAAAAAATTCGTGCTGATTTTATTCACTTCAAAATTCATTTAAGTTTGAATTTTCTTCTTTCAAAAGTTAAAATTTTTTCAATTCCGACATTTTTCACGTTTAAATTTTTAGGTAAGTATAATTTTCCCAAAATTAATTTTGTGTTGATCGCATGGGACTTGTTCTCGTTACTCACATGAGTCCGTATGATTTCTAAAAGCAAATGAGTGAAAAAATACGATTTTTGGAGAGAGATAGGGGGTTAATTAATGCACGCGGGGGGGGGGGGGGTCAGATCACAAAAAGTAAGTCGATATTCGAATTCTACGCCCTTAAATTAGCTAGAGTCGATACGCACCTTCAGTGTAATAACAACACATCTCAAAAAGAAAAATCATGAATTCAAAAACAACAAATCTCAAAAAACTATCAAAAATAACATGTATTGTAAAAATCTGTTGCCACTGTTGGAAAGTAGGTACCTACGTGAAAAATTACAAAGGATCTCAACAAAAAAAAATTGAATGTGAATTTATTTACATCGTTTGAAGAACAAGCGAAATTTTTATTTTTTTGAGATGCGTTGTTATTGCACTGAGGGAGCAATATGCCACACGATATTTTCGTTTCTCAACATAATCTTTCCCAAAATTGGGGGCTAGTGGGACACTAAAGAGTCAAATCCAAAAAAAAGCACATTTTCGAACTCAGAGCCCTCAAAAACCTAACAAACGACAGGTCACACGTTATTTTTCATTTTTTAAAATTTTGATTCTATCAAGGAGGCTAATAGGGGGGGTTCACAGGGGTCGAATGAAAAACCTGAGTACATATTCGAAATCAGTGCCTTCGAATTAGTAGTAATCGATGTGTTACATTACTTTTTCGATTTTTTTGAATTTTTGACAAAATTTTGAACCCCTGTACCTACCAGGAGTCTAAGAGATACCATGTTGAAAATTTGTTGGTTGAAAAGAGGGTAAAAAGGACTACTCACTGTGATTTTTTCGGATTTTTAAATGGTAGCTTTCATCTTTTGTTCTTATCATGAAAGTTGAGCTTTCACCACCAAAGTTTAACTTTGAGCTTTTTAAAATGTGATTACCGTTTTTGAATCTCCTATTAATTTTCTTTCAGACCCCGCAAACAGTTTTTCCCCAAGTACAACCTATCTCCAGATATGAGCCTTCAAATTTGGGTAAATTGGATAAAAATCGCAATTGCATAAAAATTACGAGCCCCCCCCCCCATCACCCTTGAGGGTTAGAAAAAAACGATTGTGGGTTTGTGAATAGACCACCCAGGGAAACTCGTAAAAAAAAATTGAGCAAAATCGGAAGACCAGACATCATTTTTAAAAAATTGAAAAATTCGTGAAAGTATGTACTTAAATTTAAACTTAAAGCATAACGAAATCTTGGAAATTTCAAATTTTAAAAATTTTTGAGTAGAAAAATTTTTAAAAATTGATGTTTGAAATCATTTTAAATAAGTAATTGCTCAAATCAACAATTTTTCTATAAGTTATTCGCCAACACCGTACAATTTTCATCTAAATCCTTCCGATCCCCATGGCAAATCATATCCGCCCATGGAAAATTCCGAAGATAACCAAGACATCAAAACCCATGCAAAAAAGAATCGAATAAACACTTCAACAACGTACTCGAGACGAAAATCGACACACACTTCGCACCATTTACTAGATTCAAAATATAAAACACCGAGCTAAATCGTCCAAATGTCACGAGCTTATATGAAAATATCACCCAGCGAAGCTCCAACTTTAGGTACACTATCCGCCAGTTTCTTTTTCATATAAAAATTGAACCGTACAGACATGGCAATCGTAATCCCGAAGGAGGCTCGGAATTCAGTTACTCGCGAGCCGGAGACAAATAGCTGGAAAATTTTCCACTCTTATAAAACTATTGTTGCAATTTTTATAAAGCACGTAGACAAGAAGATGTTTGATGACCGGCTTGAATTCTTTATGTGGCACGTATTTCGATAATTTGTTGCCAATTGTATAAATGATTGCTCGAGCGAGCGCTCCGGTGTCGAAAATTTCGCTGCTTTGCGAAACACAGCGTGGCAAAGAGCGAGCGGAAAAAACACTCGTAAATTTTTCCCCAAAAAAATACGACGTATCAACGTTACCGGGGCAAGTCCGCGTTCGCGGCGACATTCGATTCAACCGTACATAATCATTTTTTCAGCTACATAACTTTAATATTACATTGATAAAAAAAAGGTAAGACGTTATCTGGTTTATATTCGAATGTTTTCGGAGTGCTGCGCTACGATTCGGTGCCATTTCCGCGTTATGGTTTTTTATGGTGTTGCCCTGTCAACATTCAGCTCGCGAGTATAAATAAACCTAAACATGTATGTGATAAGAAAGTTTATAGGTGGATGTAAAAGTTCACCCAGGTTTAGAGAATTTAATAATATAGTAGCCCGGAAAGAAATTTAATCAAGTTTCGAATTTCGGAACGTTGAAAGCTTCACACTCCCGAGCCATGCGCCAGATACTCCGAAATAATGAACTTTTGTCGAAATGCTAACCAATCTTAATCGCTGTAAACGATGTTGTCTCTAGCCCCTTCCTCGAAACCGAGCCCCATAAATTTTAATAATTTAGTACCACGATGTAAAATTTTTCTATCTCGATTACTTCGCGACAACGAGAACGAGTACCTAAACATTGAAAAAAATTAGCTGATATGGGATCTCGTCTGCATCGACCCCAAAAAAAGCCTCCGGCTGAACGCCACGCTACGATATTAGTATAGAAATTAGTTCATTTAGAAAATTCCGATGTTATGGTGAAATTTTGACAAGTTGGTAAACTTTTGGAAACTTTTATTGTTATTCGAAGCCTGTGCTGTGACCCTTATGGCAAAATTCATCTTTTAATAAAGTTATTTATTCCGGTCGCCGATGAAAAAAGTAACCAACGAGGCAGACTTTATTTTGTAAATATTTCGCGTATCGCGTCTCTCTGTGTATGCGTCAGAATCGTTAATCAATGATTCAGATATCGATATAGAAAATTTGAAAAAGTACCGGAGGCTTTTTCTAGATGGAAAACAGCAGTAGGGAAAAAAGTTGTGATTTAAATTTGAGAAAATTAGTCAATGTCGTAAAGGCATATTTCTAAATTATTGAGTAAAATTCATTTTAAAATTTCAATCGGTTTAAATTAAAGTTCGACTTGCCGTTGGGTATTTGCTGGGTATGCAGTTTTACTGTAATTAAGTGAAATATTCGCGTTTTTTCATTACGTTAATTTATAAATTATTGATTGAACTGGCTACGCAGCAAAATAAAAAAGAGGCTGGGTTCAAAAACATTCATTTTTATCGTCTAAATTTGCATAGAAAAATATAAAATTGATAAATCTTACAAAGTTGACAAAAATATTTTAAAATTTTGCAAATATGAATACGATAAAATCGCATTGATCTGTTTAATTTTAAACGTCTAAAGTTTTAAAAATATCGAAATTGACAGCAAATTATTTCTAAATTGGAAATATTTCAAAAATTGGCAAAATTTCATAAAAAGGGAATTGATTTTTTTCAAAGTAATCAAAGACTTCGAAATTAAAAAATTTTGTAAATAAAATCGTCATAGTCCAAACAACAAAATCACTAATCAGAAACTTAGAATTGTGCAAATATTGCTCAATGTCCGTCCAAAAAGTGAAGAAAAAGTAACACATTTGTAATTTGTGTGTATGTATGTGTGTGTGAGAGAGGGGGGAGGGCAAATGTTGAATTGAAAGTAATTATGATTTCTGTGTTGTTTTTTGTTATTTTTTTCTAAAATTTATTTAGCAGCATTGATTTCATTTTGAAAATAGGTTGGCTTTTGCAAAAATTGATTGTTTTTTTGAAAAATGGTTTGACGTTTTGTATTTCTTTTGGAAAGATGAAACAATTTTAAAGAATTGGAGGCGTCGGCAACAAATTCCAAAATATGGTGTCAAGAGCCAGTGGCGTAGCCAGAAATTTCTCAAGGAGGGGGTCCGAAATTTCATGATTTTTGAAAAATTGTAAGTTCACCTCCCCCCCATCAAATTTTCTTTTTACTATAAAAACACAAAATTCAAACTTTATTAAATTTTCATGTGATTTGCATAGCACGTTTAAGGAAAAAAACTGATGAAAATGTAATCTTGGAACAAACAACTTACATAGGTACTAATTATTTTGGCCTTAAAAGCCAATACAAATACCTAATAAATCCAAGAATTGGCGTCAGAAGCTTTTTTGGGAAGGGTGCAAAGTGGGTATGGAGACTTGGAATATCAAAAAGGAACTATTTTTTGCATAGTTGATTCAAACGGTTTATAGAATTAGCAATTTCTTTCATGCCCGAGCGAAGCGAGGGCGAAGTTTTGAGAAAATTTGATTTTTAATGCTTCAAAAAGGCATTTTTTACGTAAATTCCTGACTATATACATAGGCAATTATCAAATGTGATTTCTTTCATGCCCGAGCGATGCGAGGGCGAAGCTTTGAGAAAATTAGATATTTCATACTCCAAAAAGGCACTTTTTTACGTAATTTCTGACGCCAGGGGCGGGGTCCAGACCCCCCAGGACCCCCCCCCCCGGCTACGCCACTGTCAAGAGCTGTCCAGTATGATTTTTTTTCTGAAAATGATGTGGTTTTTTTAGTTTATATTTAATATTTTTTTGAGGACTGCGCTTAGTTTATTGTTTTTCTGAAAATTGTTCACATTTTTTTTCTGAAAATTGTTTACATTTTTTTCTGAAAATTGTTTACATTTTTTTTTCTGAAAATTGTTTACATTTTTTTCTGAAAATTGTTTACATTTTTTCAAAGAAAATGATTTGTTTTTCTTTTTTCTTCATTTCTTTTTGTCAAAAAATTGCTTCCGTTCTCTCTGAAAATGGCTTGGTTTTTTTTTTTCAGAAGATTGCTGAGATTTTTTAATGCTAATTTGAAAATTACTGAGTTTTTTTATTGGATTTTTTTTGAAAATGGCTCGATCTTTGATTTTTCCCCTGAAAATAGATAGGATTATTTGGTTTTTTCTGAAGATAAGGAGATGTTTATTTGAATTAGGTACTATTTAATTTTTTTCTGAACGCGTGGATTCGTATCCTGAAGAAAATGTTTTTCATTTTTTTACCCTGAAAATTGCGTTGGTTCTCTCTAAAAATGGTTCATTTTTCATCTAAAAATTGTTTGTTTTTTTTTCTTGAAAATGATTTGTTTGTTTCTATTTTATAAAAAATAAAATTGCTAGTTCATTTGTATTGCTTGGTATTTTTTTAATTTCTGAAAATTTGAAGGGTACAGGGAAAAAACCAGATAGGTAAGTCAAAAAACTGTATATTAGAAATGGGAAGATTTACCTTTTTTTAAATTTACTTCTAGACCCCTTTCCTGATATTAGATTTCTTGATTTCCCTGTACCCTTGTTAGAGTTTTTTCTAAAAATGGCTCGTTTTTTAATTTTTTTTCTGAAAATAATTTGCTTATAGGTTTTTTTGATGATTATGTGATTTTTTTTCTCAAAACTGTACATTTTTTTATTTTTGTTTTCCCCTTTAAAAATTTGATTTTTTTTAACGTGGCTCTCTTTCTTCATGAACGTTTTAAATATTTTCCCCTTAATGATATGTTTTACGTTGGGTAATTCTGAAAATGGCTCATTTTTTATGTTTGTTTTTTCTGAAAATCGCTCGGGTTTTCTTCACTTCAAGTTTTTATCGGAAAATTAGTATAGTTTTCCGTAAAAATGGCTCAATTTTTTATTTTTTCCAAAAATAATTTGGTTTTCTGTTTTTTCTGTGTTTAAATAGATCTCTTGAATTTATATTGTTTTTTAGAAAATTATTTGTTTTTAACAGTTTTTTTTTTCGTTTTTCTAAAAATGGTTTTTCTCAGAAAAATGATTCCCCCCGGAACATTGTTTGAATTTTCTTCGAAAATGGCCCGAGTTTTTTGTTCTTTTTCCTGTAAATTAGTTTTTGTTTTGTTTTTTTCTAAAAATTGTCGTTTTTTGAAAATTGTCTGGGAACTGAGTTCAACAAAATTAAAAATATCACGATTTAGAATTTTTTTTTTAAATTAGGTATAAATTTTTGTTTTAACAACCATTTTTGAACATCTCGTACATATCTCGAGCATTACAACAGCTATAAAGTTGATGTCCATGCTACAAAATATCCTTTTTTTTTCAAACATTACAAAACTTCATTTCAAAAAAAAAATCCACATCATAAAATCGACAAAAAACAAACACCCCAGAATTCAACCCCTTTCCACCATCTCACCAAAAAACCCCTCGTAACAAAATCTCCCACGCACCTTTACCACCCCAGTTCGGAAATCATCCTACGCTCAATACCTACCAACATAAAGGCATCCACAAAAGCACCAAGTTCCATTAAAAAAGACTCCATGTGCTACGAGGTAAAAAAATACTCGTAACTGGTACCGGCGAAATCATGAATAAAAAATTTCCGTCGCCTTACGTGCGATCGCGAACAAGTTTTTTAAAATAAATTCATAAACCTTTCGAATTTTAGGTTATTTCGATATCGCACCCAATGGCTTTATAACACCGAGTAAAAATTTTCTCACTTATTTCATCGTCTCGAGAACATCTTTTGCGCGTTAGTCGAACATAAAAAAAGCAACAAATGTCACGAGAAAAAAACGTGCCACCGACGTAAAGCCCAAGTTATAAAGAAAATGCTACCTATATTTATTCTCACGCGATGTCAGCTTATTGAAAAGGTGCTAAAGGGAGTGAAAAAAACACCCCATCGCCGGATTCTCTTTCTGCATAAAAACAACTCGCAGAAGGTAATATTTTAACCCATTAAACGATATTTTCACAAGTAATTCCGCCATCGGATCATAAAAAAAACGAATACGATAAATTTACCTATTTATTTTACCGGAGTCGATAAAATACTCGTAGTAAACCGACCAACGAAAAACGATGCTCATTTATCAATACAACCTCGTAAGCTATAAGACTCGACGCAGATCGAATTTGCTGTAAACTGTTATGTGGTTTTCGTCGCTTCGCGTCTACGACACAATGCAGCATTCGCAATACTAAATAGAAATTTAAATTATTAATCGAAGGTTTAGCCGCGAATTAAATTCGGTTTCGACGTTGGTAAATTGTAACCGCCGTTTCTCGCCAACTGTTGCATCATTTTCGGTCAATGAAATTTTCGTATTACCTAAACTTTATCGCAGCATCGGTGTAGTTTCGTTGCCAGAGTCATATTCAGAGTCTCGTATTCTAATCCCAGTTCTCTTATCGGGTTTGATATTCTCTCCAAGTTTCTCAGGTACCCTTACCCACATCAGGGTAGCGGATACCAGTAGCAAACCTTTTCCGTGTCAGCGATATTTTTCACCCGCATTAAAGTGGCCATTATCAATAATACAGAACCATCGAGATCGACCCTCTTCATCCGGCTGTTTATTTAGAGTACATAAAAATCGCAGCCTTCTTGGTATAGGTAACCGAACCGATGAAATGTTGCGATCGGAACACGTTTTCGTTTAATTTTTTGACATTTGTGTCAGAAATGGAGAATTTATCTCGCTATGCTGGCTTCTTTTTGTATGTTTATTTTCAACGGGGGGTTACTCTTTGCCTTGGGACGTTGAAGAAGTGAGGATACGAAATTGAAAATTGACAGCGGTTTTTTTTTCGGTTTGCTCGATAAAACATCGAGTCGATTTTATGCGGTTGTGCTCGTTAAAATAGAAAAATGTGTTGCTATGTGGGATGTACATTTGGGGGAAATCGATGACCTTGGTTGGCTCGAGTCGAAAAGAAAAGTGTACGTGTAAATTAATAAAAGTGCACGTTGCGGGATTTTATCTATTTTTTTGTAGGATTTTTGATACTTTTTTCACACAATAAAAAGAAAATACTGACGAAGTACATTAATTATCACAACTTCAAAAAAATTTCGTTAATTTTCAATTTACAAGCATCATAGCAAAATTTTTGAAGAAAGAAGTAACTTTCAGTAACTTTTTTTGAGTAAAAAGTGACCAAAAAGTGGCCAAAAAATGACCAAAAAGTAACCAAAAGTAACCAAAAATTCAATTTTTTTCGAGGGGCAAATTTTTTTACAGTTTTCTGGGGTGGGGGCAATTTTTTGTAGTTTTCTGAAAACATTTCAAAGATAAATCAACTGAAAAGACGTGAATAGTTTCATTTATTAAATTCCTTCATCAAAACAACAAACAAACTAGCAAAAAACTATTTTTTAAATTTTTTTCTTAAAGAATTTTGAAAAATAGCAATTTGTACGTGAAAATTTGAATTTTTGCCTGGAAGTGTGAAGAAAAAGTGACTTTAGAGGGGGAAAAGTAACCAAAGTGACCTTTTAGATGTGAAAAGTAACCAAAAGTGACCAAAAGTGACTGAAGTCGAAAAAAGTGACAAACACCCTAAAAAGTGACCCGCTATGATGCCTGAATTTATTGAGAGTGTATTTGAAAAAAAATTTCTAGCACTTTTAAACTTCTACAGAAATGAATAGAATCAATTTGAGTACCTGGAATTTTTGATTCAGCCAAATCAGTACATTTTCCAGCCAATCTAAAGTGATTTTGAAAAATTTTAAAATTTTGGATTTTTTCAATTTTTTTTTAACCCAAAATTTGAATAATTTTCCAACATTTTTGAATTTTTTCAAAAAGAATGGTATTGGATTCAAAAGATGAATTTGATGACATTTGATATGATATTGCATGTCAACTCAGTTAAAAACATGTTAAAGTCATTTTGGAATTTTTAGACAATTTTGGGTATTGCTGCAGAATTTTCAAATTTTATCAGAAAGAGTGAGATTCAATTACAGCAACCAAAATTTAGATACCAAATACATTGAAAACATTTTCCAGCAATTTTGGAATTTTTAGCCAATTTTTTTATTTCTCCAGAATTGTTTAAATTCTCCAAAAATCTCGATTTTTTTGGAAATTTAAATTTTTTCAGAATTTAAATTTTCTTGAATCACCCTATCTCTGCTCTTTCTAAGAAAATTGAAATTCTGGGAAAAATTGAACTTTTCAAACAATAAATTGAGATTTTTGAAGAATTAAAAAAATTCTGGAGTAATAAAAAAGATTGACTAAAAATTCCAAAATTGCTGGAAAATGTTTTCAATGGATTTGGTATCTAAAATGTTGCTGTAATTGAATCTTACTCCATTCTGGGAATCCGATTCTTCAAAATTGATGAATTTGATTTTACTGAATCCGATTTTCAAAATCGAAGAATCGTTCCATCCCTGAGAAAAAGTGAAAAAAAAACGGTAACAGCAGCAAAAATTGTATACCAAATCTTAAAGTCATTGTAGTAGAGGCGTTTTGAAATTTTTTATCCTATTTTTAATCGATATTCCTCCAGCAATATTGAATTTATCTAGAAATTTTAATTTTCTCAAAAGTTTTCAATTTTTTCAGAACGAGCAAAAATTGATTACAACCACTTTGGAGGTTTATAATAAATTTTTGATATTTCCTCATGTCAGCATTTTTGAATTTCTTATGAAGGAGTGAGAATCAGTTTCACCACATAAAATCAAGATCGTATGATGCGATGTTGTACATCAAATCAGTGAAAATTCTTTCCATCCATTTTGGAATTTTCAGGCAATTTTCTTTACTTCTGTAGAATTTTAGAGTCTCTCCAGGCAGAGTGAGAATTAATTCCAGCAGCTGAAATTGAAACGACAAGATACGATATTGCATACTAAATTTATTGAAAACCCTTTTCAGTTGTTCTGAAGTTTTTAGCCAATTTATGCCATTTTCTCAATTTTTGAATTTCTCCAGAAGTGGGAATTGGTTTTCCAGCCATCTCTCAATTTTTACTCAATTTTATTTATTCTTCCAAAACTTCTGAATTTCTTCAGAAAGACTGAGAACCAAATCAATTGAAAACATTTTTCAGTCACTTTAGCAGTTTTTAGTCGATTTATGACATTTTACCAAAAAAATTTGAATTTCTCCAGAAGGATTGAGAATCACTTTTAACAGATGAAATTAAGGTCATGAAATTCAATTTTGCACAACAAATTAATTGAAGATATTTTTCAGTCATTTTGGAGATTTTAGCCAATTTTTAATATTTCTCCAGCAGATTTAAATTTTTGCAGAGGAAGTGAGAAAAAAATCAATTTTAATAACAAAAATTTGAACCCGGTTAAAAAAATTTATGAAATATATTTCAATGTCCTCTTATTCAATTCACTGGCTTTAATACGTCTTCAACTCCAAAATACCAACTGAAATAAATTCCAGTAGGGGTGAAATTTCAAGAATGAAGTTGAGTAGATTAGTGGAATTTCTCGTCAGACATTTAAAAATATGAAATTATTAATTAGTATAGAAAACTCTCCTTCTCCTTCCACAATTTGAAGAAATTGTTGAAAATTTTGGTCAATTTCAAGACTTTTTTTTCTTATAAAGGGTTCAGACTATGAGGTCCATTAACCCAGGCCAAAAATCAGCGCAGCATTACAGCTTGATTAAAAAACGTTAAAATCGTAATTTGACTAAGAAGACTGAATTTCGGCAACCAACAAAATTTTCTGCCTCTTCTTTCAAATTCTCAGAAAATATGTCCAATAGCAATTTTAAAAATCATACACATTAAGGGAATTATTAAAATGCCACTATTTTGGCAGCGAATCATTAACATTTCAAAATCTGGCATTTCAATAAAAAGTTGAATTTCAATTGGGTCATTCCAAATCAATGTGTTCCCAAAATTGTACGAATGGGAATTACATTTTTTGATTATTTTACATTCGTGACAGCAAAGTTCGAGAACAAAAGTCGTATTATTGAAACTGAAATTCTGCAAATGAATTTTTGAATGAAAAAGGGGTATCCAAAGTTTTGACAGGGGAATGTTTATTTATAAATTTTAATTCTCCAGGACTTGGTAAACTCGAAACGCAGAAAATTTGAAGTTTTCATAATATATTTTTTTAATTTTTTAATTTTTTTTGGAAAATTTTGGAAATCAGGATTTCCACCTTTTTTTAGGTACCTGCCCAAAAAATCTATCAAAATATTTGAAAAATGAAATGAAGTGGAATTTTGCAAACTCTTTCATATACAATTCAGTGAAAATTATCGAAAATCTCTGGAAAACAGTCAGAATTACAAAACAGTAATAAATCAGAGAGAAACATTTCACTGAAATCAAACAGTGAAAAAAATTGTTGAAATATCAATTAAAATTCACTGAAAAATCAGTAAAATCACTGAAATTTGTTGAAAAATTAGTAAAATTGGTTAAAAAAAGAAAAAACAGCAAAAATTCGTTGAAAATTAAAAAATTTCGCTGATTTTTTCTATGTTGCAATTTTGACTATTAATGACTTTTCACTGATTCAAAATGAGAGAGACACTTGCAAGGAAAAAAAAAATGAAAAATGCAATATTAAAATTGTCAATGATGTTGACCTTAAAAGTTTTTTCCCACTTGTTTTACAAATTTTCGTATCATTTCGAACAGGTTTCGCCAAAATTTGACCCTTTTCGTTCCACTTTGAGAATTTTCAAAGATTTTTTGAATGATTCCAATTATCAATAACAAATGTGCTCTCCCTCGATTTGGGTATAGGGAGTCCGAGATCCTAAAATAAGGTTTACGTGTCGGATTTAAAAAATATATATATCTGTCTGTCTGTCTGTCTGTCTGTCTGTCTCTCATCATCAATTTTGGAGTCCAAAAAATACAAATGTAAGTTAAACCAAAGTCAACACCATGAAATTTGATTTTTAATAGTTTCGTGATATGTTCCTCATATTTATCTCCAATTCATAAAATAGTTTAATGAAATTAATGTTGAAATTCAAAAAACCTCGCGATATTTTGAAACTTTCATCCTTAGATAACTTTTTCGATATGAAAAATGATAAAACATAGTAAAACATGAATAGAATCAACATACCTAAAAATATTCTTAAAAATAAATTAAGTAATCGTAATTTTTGCTAATTTCGGAAACCAAAAAAATACTTCATCATTTTAAAAATTTTGCTACCTCCATGAAATATTCAATCACCTTCGAACATTCCAAAATCCACCCAATTCGCATTCAGAACACTGCACATTCGTACAAACCACATCTGCGTCTCTCTCGAAATCTCATCCAATTTTCACGAATCAAAATTTAGGCCAGTCTCGAAATCAATTCAAACGTGATCGCTTCGAGCACACGGTAGCGCCGCCGAATGCACGCATTCCGAAAATAATTAATTTCCAAGACCATGACATATAAATAACGATGAAAAAAAAAACACACACCAGAAGTATTTTGCAACCGGTTTCACACTATAATTTTTAATTCGACAAATAAACATTGTTTGTCAACTTACCAATGCAAAATATGAAGTAAACTTGCGCTATTACTGGAAGCCATCCGATATGCTTCATTATCAATTATTTGAAACTGTATCTGAAACACGAAAATATATCACCGTTAAGCTGCATTAATTGCGAGAAGCAATACGAATGAGCAAAAAAAGGCGGGGTGTTGGCAAATACATCGAGTACCTATGGCAATCGTCGTAATATTTGTCCAATTATCACCAGTGTAACGTATTACTAATAATATTATTTAGTTTTATACTATTTTACTCGAATATAATTACTACAAAGTGATTTTGGCCAAAAAAATTATAATTCAGGCTCACAACTCGAATATTTCATTGGAACGAGGAAAATGGCTATTTAAAAAAAACTCCTCTACATCTGCAAATTTTTCCCTCTTTTGGATTTTCTAACTAAATAAAGAGAAAGACGTGCTCTCGAGTGTATTATTCGAAGCTCTTTTGAATATTTATATTCGTACGTACGATTTAATTAAACATCCAGCCGCGCCTTGCCGAATTAAAAAATATTATCCGAGACAATGCAAAAGCGCACAACGTTTCTTACGAAATTAGAAATTCCGCGAGATAATGTAAATTTTTTTCCCTTCCACCTTGAAATTTGCTTCTCTCCGAACCCCCTCCCCGCATCGGCAACTTTGCCCGTCGCATTATTCTGTATAAGTTAATAGAAAAAGCGCTGAATTTTCACGCGTCAACGGTTCCGGCGCAAAATATGCCAAATACAAAGCCAACTCCGTGTGTTTTTTCGCCCCGTTCTGCTCTACTCGCCTCTCTATCTTCATCGTCAACTTTTCAGATAAAATTAGAGAGGATTTTTATTTAGAATTAAAACGAGTTTATTCGAGTTAAGCTCGTGGCCGAGTTTTTTTAAATATACAGGTAGATATCTAATGTTTAATTTGGTTACGAGCAGTTCTCTTTATTTTTTTTCGCTTTCGTAGACTAACCGTTTTTTTCTCGCTTTTTTGGGTTCGTCTTTTATGGAATCCTTGTTTCGAAATGAGCTTGCTAGGATCGTAAAATATTAAGTGATGAAGAGCTAAATGCGCGTTTAGAATTTTTTTTTTTCTTTTGTGGGAGTTTCAGTCGAGTGTCGGTTTGTTTCTTTTTTTGGGTTTACGTCGCGCTGATGCTCGAGAGTCGAGGAAAAACGAAAATTTTCCAAGATAAAATGTACTAATTATTTGTACCGGAGATTTTTCAATTTGGACTTATTTTTGTGAATTTTTTATTAATTGCTGAAAAAAAATCGAGCATTTTGAAACTTTACAGATTATTTCGACATTTTTTTTAAATGATGAGAAATTCAGAGAGAAAGGGAAAAGGGTGGAAGAAAGAGGGTCTTGAGAAATTTTCTCGTCATTTCAATCAAATAACAGATAAAAAAGGAAAAATTATTTGCTAGAAAATGAAAAATTGAGGGCAGGATTTTGTAATGTCTTTATTACAAAAATTTTTTGTCTTCAATTCGGAAAAGTATTTTTGTTCATTAAATCCCAAATCTCTTCATTTTTTCAGTTGAAAAATGATGTTTCAAAACGTTTGCTTTCGCTAGTTTTCAAAACATTGAAAAACTGTTGCAATTTTCAAAAATATTCAGATTAATTTTTCTCAATTTATCCACTTAGTGAGATTTGATTTTAGAAGATTTCTAGGTACACTTCTACTCCATTAAGAAAATTACACGAGGGTTGCCATTCTGTTAGTTAATGGAATACATAACAAATTTATAATTTTTATGGATAGTAGGTAACTAAAAATTTTTTAGGCATTCTCTACTGAAAAATATTATCGACACCAAGAAGGATTTCTCAATTTATGTTATCTATGGCAACTTGTTAGTTCTCTCACTTCAATAATAGGAGACAAATTTTTGAAAATTTTCAATTTTTAACAATTTAAAAAAAGTGAACCTCCAGTTTTTAATCTTTTCTGAAAAATATCAGAATTATTAAACGTAATTTTCTGCTGAAAATATTTCAGTTCTGGAAATTTCAATGATGTTTTTCATTTTTTTTTTTTGAACTAGATAAAAGCGAATTTGAAGCTCTTTAAATTTTATTTATAGGGCTAAATAAAGTTCAGTACCGTCTCCAGTCGAAAAAGAATATAGGTAACAGAAGAATTAAAATAAAAGTATTTTCAATTTTTTTTTATTAAAATTTTTGAAAATTTGAGTGAATGATAACTCATTTACTTCCCATCTGCTCTCTCATTCTGAATTAGTGAAAAGTCATTGAGAAATAGTCAAAATTTCAGCACAGGAAAAATCAGCAAAGTTCTTCGATTTTCAGCGGATTTTTCGTTGATTTTTCAAATTTTTTTTCAATTTTCAATGGTTTTCGCCAATTTTTCAGCGAATTTCAGAGATTTTACTGACTTTTCAGTGAATTTTCACTAATTTTTCAGCATTTTCACTGTTTGCTTTCAATTTCGAAAATTCTAATAATTTATTGTAAATTCATTTTTTCGGAAATTTCAGAAAAAAATGTTACCATTGTTTCCAGCCACTTTTTTTGTCTGTTTCCAAGCAAACATTTTTTCCTAATTGATGCTTAACTGAATTGGAAAAATTTCTAATTTCCAGATTTTTCTTTCGACATGAAATCTCTCATGGAAAACAAAAAAAAAAGTGAATTTTCGTAAAAAAAAAAATAGGCGAAAACGAGAATATTCTGACGCATTTTCTGGAAAGAAATTTTTGGTTTCCAGTTTGGGCAAAATTGTATACTTCTAGATACAAGTCTAGATATTTTTCAATTTTTTCTACAAAATCAGGACGAAGAAAAACGTCCGTGAAAATCAAAGGAGGGGATCCCCTTCACTTTTGTTTGGAGAGAAAATAAGCAGAGACGGTTTCAGAATTTTTTGGAGGGGAGGGGGGCGAGAAGAGAAAATTTCCGACTAAAGAAAATGTACACGCAAAAAAAAATCCTCTGGTCTTCTCAACTTCGAAACATAGATGGAATTTGACGACTAGAAATCATTTTCATGTTAACTTCAAAAATTGAAAAATAAACATTTTGGTATTAGAATTTCTTATTTGGATCACATCAGCAACGCCTGATACCAAAATGTTTTTTTTCCAACTTTTGAAGTTAACATTTAATAACTGCATTTTCACACATATTAACGGGTGTTGAATGGAGTTAAAATGCTTTTACCGACTTTTTCTTTGAATATGGTGTAAAATTAACCAAAAAAAAATCAATTTACACAATTTTGACCTTTGAAAAAGAAAATTGTATTTTCTTCCAATCTTTGGAATTTTTTTTCTCAAAAATACGAAATAACGTCAACTCAATTTTTTAATATATTAATCAGCATGTTAAGTTGTACTTTACAGATTTTTTTCAGAATTTTTGGCGATTGACATCATGGGGAAATGTCATTTTTCAACTTTTACAGCTAATTTTTCGTGTTAAAAAAGTGGCAACACTGATTTTCAAAAAATCATCAAAAAGCTCTTCAAGGGCCCTACAAATTGGAAAAAGTTTCAATTTTCAACTCATCATGGTTTTCGAGTTATCCACGTCCCAATTTTACCATATCCAACTTTACCTCAAAACTTTAAATGCTCGTGGCAGCCCTCCAAAAAGACTTTGAGAGCTGCGGTTTGTGGCATTCGTCATCTCTCATCGAGGTTTACTCACATAAAAAAATGAAAAAAATCGCCGACCCACCCTACAACTTTGCGTACGAACTGACGTGGAATGACCCTAATGTAATTTTTGCCAAAATTTTTAAGGTTTTGGAAAATTGTTCCCAGGGAGGAAATTATACAAAAAATAGAAAAAATAATTTTCCGATGAAAAAATTCATAAATAAAATAACAAATTGAATGAAATCGTGTAAACATTTTCATCTATGTATTTCAATACATTTCAATGAAATGTCAATTTGATGAAACTGCATAAATTTGAATTTTTTGCTACCTGTCTTAATGCAATTTGATAAAATTAAATTCAGTCGTTTCCGTAAATATGATTTTATCAGAAAAAACGTAAAATTTTTCCATCCAACTTTTACATCTATTCAGTAAAAATACTTTTTAAAATAATTTTTCGGAAATTTTATCTAATACACGAATGAAATCTTTTCAACTGGCAACTACGAACTCTTTCGAACGAATAAATTTTAAAAAAAGACAAAATAGATAAAAATTATCACGAAACCAAATCAAGAATCCGGATACATGAAAATTATAGCTTCGAAAAACGAAAAAGATTTTAGTATATCCAAATCCATTTAAAAATTCAAAAAACCAGATATTCAACAATCGTAGGTAGGTACACCTAAATCTTCCAAAATCCACAAAAAACACTTATTTCAAATCAAAGAACGATTTTCCTACGTAGGAAAATCGTTCTGTCAACGCTACAAAGTAACACGATAACACAACATCTAAAAGGAAAAACGTGGCTATATCAACAAACCACATCGCGGTCAACGAACCAAGCCCGAAAAATTTTCAAAGCAAAAAGGGAAAATACACGCGGATTGGAACAAGTCCAACTACTTAAAACATAATAATAAACAGATACGAGAGTACCAGTTTCGCAGACGCGTCTCAGTTCAATGTCATTGTCACGGTGTGCGACATTGTATAGCTGTACTAGTAGGTAAGGTATACATAACTCAGAATTACCCATACCTATGTAATTTGCAATCACCAACGTAGCCGCGTTTGGCATCGTTTGAATTTAGTTACCTACGTAGATGAAAAAATTATCCATCTATTTCTTTAATTGGGAATTAACGTGAAGATCAGGTTTAAGAAGATAGAGCCCTATAAAGCGTAGGTTAGGTATCCATAAGGTCGAGCCCGGTTATTCTTGGTATGACGTCCTTGACCATTGAGGTTTATGGTTGCCGAAAAAAAGAGAAAAAAAACGTTACCTATTTATACACGCTCGATAGGAATTGTAGCAAATTTTTTTTATTTATAGTCGAGGCCGAGTTACGCATATTTTTCTTATTATCGCGCGAAATATCGCGCTTTGATTTTTTTTGCGTTGCTTTAATGAAATTATAGTACATGTTAAAAGTACCTCATACCTCGTATCTGTGCGTGAAAATCGGAGCGTTTAGGCAAAGAAATATGTTAAATAGATGTAGGTTACAAGGTGTTTCAAAAGGACATATGTACATATTTTGGGAGTCCTATAATTGTTGGGTTCATGATTATTCATAGGACGTTTAAAAAAATTGCAAAATCAGTGCTTTTCTTATAAGAATTGCGGATTTTGAGGAATAGGATAACAACAAAAAAAAATACCATAGAAATACTGCATTTTTTAAAAGCCTAAAATTTCTAGTTTCAGAAAATTGTTCAGTTTTGGAAAAGAGATGTGAAAAAAAGGTATTATCAATAATTTACAGAAATACCATAAATCAATCAAATTTTTTTTTTTATTTTCGTAGGTACCTGAAGCTTAAACCTTCTTTTTTCAGATTTCTTATTTGAAAATTTCCAACAGATTTTAAGGATTTTTAGGTGGCCTTGAAGCACCTATTTGCAACGAAATATCACTTTTCGAAAAACAAAAAAAAAGTAAACGGCGTCTAATACTCAAAAAATGTCTACTTTCACGAGCTATACTTGGTTTTTTATAAAATTATTTTTAAAATCACAACGAAAATAGAGTAGAAAATCGTCATTTTTAGGTGAAATTTTTTTTAAAAAGTGTTTGAAATTTGGGTAAGCAAGGGATTGAAACCTTCTGACTAGATGATGAGCATCAGCCTGCTCATAGCAGAGTACAGAAAACTAACAATTGCAAAATTTGATTAGAAAATTTTTAAATCGAAGAAATAATTATTTTCAACTGATTTTAAGCAGTAAAACATAAATCTGGCACTGAGTTTTGTTCTTGCTCGTGTCGCTCCGTTCAAACTTCAAAAAAGTGAATTTAAAGAAAATAAAGAATCAGAAGAAAAGCTAAGGTCAGATTCGGGTTCAACAGGTGAAATTAAAACTTTACACATTATCTAAACAATAATTTCGCCTAAAGTGTAAGTAGTGCGTATATTTCACAACAAAGGAATCAAAAAACGTTTTTCCTCCGAGTTGTAAACGATATTTTTCCTTATCGTGGAAGAAAAACGCGAATTCGAACACTCATGCAATTCGCGAAAGGAAGTAAAATAAAATTTCATGTACTTAGTTGAAAAAAAATCGAAGAAAAATTTTAAAATTATTTTAATTAATTTCAAAATTGAAAAAAATTTGAAGAAATTGAAGTTGGAACAATTTTTATTACTACAATTTTACCTACTATAAATTTTTTTAAAATTGTAAGTAAGAAAATTTTCTGAAAATTTTTTCAACCTTGATTTTCAAAAGTTGTTTTCAACCTCTTATTTCTTGAAAACTTCTTCCAACTAAAATTTTTTTCCTATCATTTCAAAATTTTTCCTCTATTTTTTTCAACTTTGAATTTTTAAAAACAATTTTTAACTTTTTGCTCTTCAAAATTTTTTTCAGCTCAAAAGGTAGAAATTTTTTTTTAAAACTATGACCCTATGAGATTGAACAAAAATTGAAAAAAAATCAAAATTGGACAAATTTTAAGAAAATTCAAGTTCAAATAAACTTTACTGTTTGAAAAATTTTAATATTGGATGCAATTTAAAAAAAAAATTAGAATTGAAGATATTGCAAATTTTTAAACATACTGTAATATGAATAATGTTTTGCTTTCAAAGTTTCAGTTTTTCCAAATTTTCTAAATTTCGTTGAATTACGACCAAACTTTAATTGAGATTTATTCTTGGTCATCAAAAAATGAAAAAAACCAAGAACTTTTTGATTTCGTGATCTGCAGTTTTTTTTAACCCCCTGGTTAAAGGTAAAAATTCGAATTTAATTTCAAAGTCAATGGCTTTAGAAAGAGTAGAAATTGAGATATTTTTCTTGCAAGGAGGAGGGGTTAATCGAGGTACCACGCGGATGGTTATACTCAAAAGTGGCAAAACACTACATTTTTTTTAGAAAGTGCTCTCTCATTTCTGAATCAGTAAAATTCATCAAAAATCACTGAAAAACAGTCAGTATTGCAGCACAGTAATAAATCAGTGAAAAAATTTCACTGAAAGAAAGCCAGTGAAAAAAAATCGCCGTTAATCAATGAAAATTCACTGAAAACTCAATGAAATTCTTTGAAAAATCAGTGAAAAATCTCTGAAAATCATTGATTTCAACTGATTTTTTCTGGTGCTGCAATTCTGACTGTTTATCAGTCATTTTTCACTGATTCCGAAAGAGAGAGTGAATTATCTACTCATTTTTTTTGGAAGATCTTTTACTCAAAATTAACGATCTCCAATGATGTATTAGCAAAGTATTTTTTCTGGGGGGGGGAGGGGGGGGGGGTAACGTTTACGATTTTGCCAACTTTGAAACTGAAATTTGACAACTTCAGAGATGAAATGAATTTGAAGTAAAATTTCGGTTTCATAAAATCAGCAGTTTTGCGAAGTGTGCATCAGTGACGTACCAAAGCCCGAATATTGAAAAAGCAAAATCTCAGGATTAAAATTTCGATAATCAATTTATTCAGGCACGAAACAGACCGACTTTTTGGGTATGGGTGATGACACAAATTTGCTGACGAATTAAATTTTTTGACCAGTTTCCACTTCATTGCTTTTTAGAAAATCTCAAATTCAAGTTGCAATAAAACAATATTTTAAATTAATATTGAATAAAAAAATCGGTTATTTTTACTTGAATAAAAATTACTTAGTTGAAATAATTATGAGGAAAAATACGAAAAAAATCACTTTTGTAGGATTTAGATAAAATATAATAAGGCCTAGCACAGCGAGGCCAAAGTTATTGAAAAATTTTAATTTGGGAGGTAATTTCAAAGTTGAATTGTGATTTCTGAAAGGGAATGTTTTCCTTCCTAATTTTCCCTTTTTCGGTCAAATTTTCTAACTTTTCTACTGGCATTGTATTTGGGGGCTGGTCGCCCCCAACCCCCTCCCTTCATGACTATCTCACAAATTTTCATCAAAATTCGAGCATTTATAGTTTTACTTTTCTTTCCAATAATCATCTGTATTTTGAAAAATATTGATTTTTTAGACGATCAGTACTCTTATCTCAAAATTTTGGCATCCCATTAACACCCTTGGAATCACCTCGCTTATACCTTCGAGTCAACAAAATGATTGGCACTTGAAGATTTTTGTGACATCCCAACCATATACTTGACTAAAACGGATGTAATCACTAATCACTAATCACATCAGATTTTTAACCCATTTTAATTACAATTCACCTCAGAATCGACCTCGTTTTAATTTTAATCATAACATTTAAAAACGTCTATTAATACCGAGTACCTGCCTAAAATCGAGTACATCACAGTAGCCTATTTGTTATTCCACAAAACGATGTTTTTTAAAGGCAAAGAATATCAAATACTTGACACTGTCCCCTACAGGGTTCTAGCTCTACATAAAGATAATGCTCGAAGTTGGCTACACCAAGTTTTCACAGAGGACAACGAGTCCACCGGTATTATCTCAACGGTATCCGAGGTCCGGGGGGTAAAAACTTACGAAATGTGTTTTCTTCGACGATACATACCTACATTCTAGTGAATAAATAAAATTTTTTGCCCATTGTTTCATACCACCAATTTTATCCCCAGCATCTAAAAAAATTCCACCGTTGGTAAAAAAAACGATACGATGCCTTTACGAGATCTAAATACCGTTACATTATGTAGGCTACCAAAACGATGGAAAATTTCGAACGAGGGGTGGAAAAAAAATCCGCCAATGAAAAATGAGGCGAATTTTTCACCGTCGAGAATACCCATCAGCGCGAATATCACTACAATACACATGCGTTTAACTAAACATTCGGAATTATCGTTAGACTACGTATACGCTTTTGTGTAGTAAATCTCGAAACTATACCCACGAGTATCATTATGAATAAAAATACGAGACGAGAAGGACGGAGAGAACCCTCGTACGCATTTTTTTCCTCTTCGTAGAAACGCACGACTCGCATACGCGGCACGATAACAAATCGCCAAAATGGTAATGAAGACTTTTAAAACTGAAAAATGCGTTTAAAAACTTCTCGACGTGGGTTAAACGATCTAACACAGGTATGTGATACATTTTTTGCCCCCGGAAGCTTCCCCCCTTGCGAGATCTGGCAGACGATCAAAACACACGAGAGGGAAAATGACGACGGCGTAAAAGGAAGAGATGGCAGCATGTTCCGAAGAATATTCTACCTGCTACCAAGTTTCTACACATTAACGGCTGAATACTGTGTAACCTAATTTATAAAGAGTTTGGTATAACAAATCGTTAAAAAGTTTTCCAATTAACGATGTAAGCTTGTTGCTGTCGTGTACTCGTATTCCTCGCTATGAGAAGAAGAGCTGCAGATAATGCCACGTGAGAATACGAATAGGGCCCCTTTGAGGAAATTTTTTAAACTGTCGCCCTTCCTGGATAAAAAATGTTCACATGACGAGCCAAGTTCAAGAGATTTCTATTACCGAGAGTTCTCCTGCAATTTTTCCATCCGCTATTTTGAGAAAATAAAACGATAACGTTAAAGTTTTTATTACTCGATTAAAAAATTTTTTCGATAATTTTTCAAAGTCATATGCTCCATGAAAATTTTCCCTCTTCGAGCCAGAATTTCTATAGATTTTTATGCAGACTGGCATAGGTAGAGGTACCCCCTTCGTCGTTCATGTGGGTAAGTTCAAGTCACATTGCAAAAGTTCTGTACGCCGAACGACGAATTTAATTAAAAACTCTCCCCATTTTTTGTTCCCTCTCGCCAGTGATATCCGTCACTCTCTCTGCAAGTTGTGCATTTTTCTTGCCGTGGTATATGGCAGCGCCACGTCGAGTCGTTTCTGGTTCGGGGATGAGTCGGCTTTTCTAAGAACACCGTCGCCGAATTAATAAGCCGTGATTTATGACAAGCCGCCGTAAATATAAAGCGACGCTACAGCGGATAAAAATCCAATAAACTTTTCCTTTTCAAGCTTAACGTTCTAGCGAAGGTGACTGCCAACTGAAAAATTATGATGATCGCAATTTTCGTACATTGCTCGGTATAGCTATCTGTATAGTTGGCTGAGTGTACGTCTACCTGTATTTTTTTGAAATAGTGGATTGCATGGGTCGAAAATTAAGATAGAATTGGTGGATGAAATATTCTAATTTGGTAGAATTTCTGGGTTTTAATTTTTTGGTTTTTTTCCATTTTTGTTCTGTAAAGGAAAGGTGTGAAAGGGCAAAGGGCAGAAAAAATTAATTCTGCGAGGAATGTGTGATTTTGACAATTAAAGGATCATTTCGGTTATATTGAATATTTCTTAAGTCTCAGAAGCAGGGAATCAGAGTCAGCCAAAAAGTTGATTCTTGACTCCTGGAGTCAAGGGAGAAAGTTGACTCCTGACTCCTGATCCCACTTTGACTCCGGAGACAAACTCACACCCCGACTCCTGACTCCACCTTTGACTCCGGAGTCAATTTCAGACTTTGACTCCTGACTCCAGCTCGAATCCGGAGTCAAGCCGGAGTCGGAGTGAATTTGGAGTCAGTTTGACTCCAACTCCGGAGCAGGGAATAGAAATCAGCCATTACTTAATGATTTATCCGAGTGCAACCTCCCACAATATTACGAATAGAGGAGGAGAAGTGGTCGGGGGAACTTAAAAATTTAAAAATTGACCCCTGACTCCACCTGACGCCGGATTCAAGGAAGAAAGTAAACTCCTGACTCCACCTTGACTCCACAGTCAATTTCAGACCTCGACTCCTGATTCAACTTCGATTTCGGAGTCAAGCTCACACCCTGACTCCTGAGACTCCACATTGACTCTGGAGTAAATTTCAGACCTTTACTCCTAACTCCTGACTCCGACTGACTCCCGAGTAAAGCCGGAGTCGGAGTCAATTTGGAGTCAGTTTGACTCCGACTCCGGAGTCGACTCCTATTCCCTGTTCAGAAGTTGTCTAATAAATTTTGAACACAACAAACAAAAGAACGCAGGCAAGGTAGTGAAAGAAAATCACTGGTAATCAGTGAAAATTCACTGAAAAATCAATGAAATTCTTTGAAAAATCAGTGAAAAATCTCTGAAAATCAGTAATTTTAACTGATTTTTCCTGTGCTGCAATTCTGACTGTTTATCAGTGACTTTTCTTTGATTCAGAATGAGAAAGTAGCTTCTTATCCTGAAAATTTGAAAAAGGAAATTTTAACGTTTTTTCCTGTTAGGGTTACTATGATAGAAGCCGCGGGTACCAAAACGGGCAACATATCTATAGCTCCTAACAGTGATAGCGTGGATTATACGATTAACGAAATAAAGACGCGATCACCATCTACCCCGTGTCAATTATGTATTTTTCCGGAATTACAATTTATGACAAGAACGGTAGATATACGGATGGTTTACAGAACTGAATAATTTAGCGGATAATTAACAAAAACATATAATTTTGCCGAGCCCAGGCAACCTTACGGTTGCATCGCGTGGCAGAACCAGGCTCGCGAACCTACGAACGCAGCCACCTTTCCTAGTGCTGTACAGACGAAGACTGATTCAAGCTACCTGAGCACGGAGGCTCGTAGGGTAGCGAATCCTTTTACCTGGCCTTCATGGTGGTCTCGCTAGACTCGACCCACGCAACACCACGAAAGGGAGGGCCATAGTGACTATAACATATGCCCCTTCGTGCTTTGCTTCACAGCGCAGCACGAAGTAGAGCGCGAACTACAATCACTATGAACGTGGTGGACCCTGCCCCTTCGCGGTGTGCTTCGGGGGGAGCTAGGAGACGGTGCTGTTTGTAAATAGGTCGAAAATTTGAGAAGCTTCTGCTGGTCGCTTGGGAAAAAGTCCAGCGATGTTTTTTAATTTTGAAAACGAGAAATTTACTCATTGTATCGCTAGCCGGGTAATTACGACCCTGAGTTCCACAATGAGCAAATTATCTGGCCGAAAAGGTGCTTCTCGGAGCCATTAGGTTAGTATCCCATAAGGTGAAAAATAATTTTGATGTTTGACAATTCAAAAAGGTGGGATTCAGGCTCAGAAAATTTTGACAGCAGTTTTAAAATGAGGATTCGAAGACCAGTATTGGTGAAAATTTTGATTTTAGAAATTGATCGAAAGTGAAGAGAAAAATTTTGTAATGGAAAAGGTTGACTGATTTTTTGCGAGACTTAATTTTGGTTCTAAGGTTCAAGTTGAAGATAGAAAGTGAAATTTTGTTGGTTATTTAAAATAAACCATTTTGAATTCAAAGGAATAAATTTTGATGCTGGTTCTACTCACGCTTCGCTACCATAACATATATACATGACATGGAACTGAAAATCTTAATTATAAGCATAAGTAGAAAATATAAGTGATATCTTAACCTAGAATGACGAGTACTATTTTACATAGCTATTGGGTGAAAATTTGTTTGGCTATTTTTGGGAGGTTACAGGTTTTTATGGTTGCAAAATTACATTACTGTGCAATAATTGATAGCGGGTAGGCGTTTTTGGTTTTAAATTTTCCAAATTTATATTGTACGGGTGGTAAGAGTGATTACTTTCGTCATTGTTTAAAGAAAATAAGGCATAAAGGAATAAAAAATAGTAAATTAATCTAGCTTTAAAAAGGTTGAGGCGTGTAGTTGCTCTGCCCCTTTTGAGTGAAATAAAATTAAAAAGGACCAAAAATGAATGTGTATCCATTCTTGTATTCTAAATTTATAGGGGATGCCTGGACTCATAATTGCTAAATTAAAATATAGGGAAATCTGTGCTCTTTTTTTTTTTTTTTTTTTTTAACAATTTTTGAAATTTTTTGTCACAGAAAGCTTAAGGATAATACATATAAACTATACAATGTTACGTGTCCGGTGGTCATAATCGGTGGTTAATAGTCGTATCTGTGATGTTATCGTATCGGTGGTAGGTGGTCGACGATGTTGCAATGTATGTAGATCACGAGGAGTGTTATGTAACATTCTGACTGTACGTCTCATGTATGCCTACTTCAGGTAAATAGCTTGAACTGTGGAATTTTAATCGAATTATAATTTTTGTAATTAAAAAAAAAATAGAGGAAAAAACGCATAAATTGAATGGGCTTTAGTAAAATATGGTGTGAAAAGAGAGCCACGATAGTATTTGATAGAATTTTTCGATGTATAAAATTTTATTATCGTTTTGTATTTTTTTTGATGCGAAAATTGGGAAATTCAAAATTTTGTGGGTATTGTGGTCTGTTTTGGAAGGGAGGGTTTGAATGGTAGGTATCATGCGTGATATAGATACATGCAATAAACTTGATACGTGTTAATATAAACGATACGTGGTGTTTTTACGAATGCCTCTCCTATTTTTATGGAGGTTTTAGGTTGAAATGAGTACGTGGAATGAAAAGATCTCTCCTATCATAGATGGAGGCATTTCAGTTCCGCATTGCTCATTTTTTCATTTTGGCGGGGTGATGAGGTGCCACTGGTTCGTTGTATCGTCTAAATTCGTATTTGCCCGTTCAGCCTCCTCCATTTCCTCTCCTACGGCTTCGTGCTGCGGAGGCTAGGTGGAGGCGAACTCATAATGACGTGGCGTGCGGCGGGGTTAATGGTATGACCATCAAAGGTTGCCAGCGCATGTAGTTGCTCAAACGGGTGGTGGTCGAGCAAAACGGGTGCAGGCAGCTTAACTCTGGTACTGTGTCTCTTCCGTGGTTGTAATTTGGGTGCTGCTGTTTCAGCATTGTATCCGTACAAGATACATGGAAGGGATGTAAGCAGTTCTTCGATAGCACGATGTAGTCTCTGGTATTGACAGGGTCGAGCTGTGCTGAGTCTGTTTTGTGGAGATCGGGTCCGTCACCCGCGATGTTATTGCCACAGCGTGAGCACACGATCATCGGGGCGGTGGTATACGGGTTGGTCGACATTCTACTTCCGGTCGGGCACGCAATCTATTTTTGAATTCGTATCTGTGGGCATAATTAGTTCAAAAAAAATTGTCGAAAATTAGTTTTGGGGTTTCTTTTGTGGGTTGACAAGAAGTAAAATTTTGCTGCCGGTTTGAAAATGTGAGGGGGGGGGGGAATACTTAATTTGGAAGGGATCTGTAATTTTCTATTTGGTGGATATTTTACCAATCTTGGGTGATTTGACCTGTTTTTAGCATTGGAGGGCATACGTCTAGGGTGTGTTGCGTTTCAATTGGAATTTGGTAGAATGTCGGGATTTTGGGCGAGTGTGATATAGATCATTCTGATTTTGGGAATTTTGATTTTTGTAATTTTGTTTGCCCCATTCGAGATTTTGGTAGTCAAAATGTAAAGTAGAGCGAAAAAATAAAATAAAATATGATAAAATACATCGAATTTTGTTTGTTGATTGTGAAAATTTTGAATTTTGGGTCTTTCTTGCCCCAGTCGAAATTTACGTTGACACGTGTTACATTAAATTAGGGAAGTGGGAATTTTAATTGGTTATCTAATTTTTGATATTTCTTTTGGGGTCATTTTATTTTATGAGGCATATGTGTCTTAATTTAAGAGAAAAGGAAATATAGCCGAGAATTTTCCATTTGTTTTAATTTTATTTTGGGTTGTGTGAAAATTTTGGAGCACATGTCATAATTTTGAAGAAATCTTTATACGGTATTCGAGTATGTTATTTCAAAAGTTGATGCAAAAATGCAAATTATACGTTAAGGGCATATGGGTTTTTGTTGATCGATATCACCTTTTCCTTCTTCCTACTGTTTGCTACATGTAAATTTATCTGGAATGGTTGCTGCTACGTGTCGAGATATTGACACAGTTCTAAGTATCTTTGATTCATCTACGTGTGTGCACCACGATTAGTGTTTTAAAATAAAGAATGAAACGGTAGTGGGGGGAAAAAAATGACTAGCATCGTTTATGAGAAAAAAAAAGTTTGAGATTTTAATAGATGAGAAATTAAAATGATGCATTTTTGTTTTTTATTGTGTTAAAGCTGGCCTGGTGCGTGTATGCATAGATACGCTGCCTACTCTGTAACTTCATTGATACGTGTCTGCGCGTGTGTGTGATTGAGATTTTATATTTACGTTACGTTAATAGAAGATAGGGACATATGTTGGAAAGGTGTGAAGAGATAAGTGTATTGATATGAGTTTACGCATAGCGAACATACACGGGTCAATTTTGTACAGGTTTTGTAGCATATGCATTCATGACGCCGGGTTGAAGCGTGTAAAAATTTTGTATTTGGAAATTTTGTTGGATTATTTACGTTACTGCAGTTTTTTGGGTATAAGTTTAATTTTGAAGGCACGTATGCAAATTTAATTTTTATTAAATACCGGAATATTTTTGTCTGGATCATGAAGCATGTAGCGTGTCTGAATCAACTTCTTGAACTTGTGACAATACTCGACTCGTTTATGTATTATATTACTATTGCTGAAATTAACTCTACCTGGTTTATATAAATTTAGGTTATTACTTACGGATGACGTTGAAACGAATAAACAGAAACGAAATAGCAGAAAGTCGAGCGAAATTGCAAATAATACACTGAGACGCGTTGTCACTTACGAGGTTATAGATAAACAAGGGTTAATCTGGTTGGTGGTTGGTTTCTAATCTATCTGTTATCGGATGTACCGACGCAGCGACATCTATGTAGAGTAATTATTGCCAGGTATTTTTCTTATTTGCGGGTTTTACGTTATGGAAGAAAGAATGTAAATATGCTGAATGGCTGGGAATTTTTCTATGTTTGAAAGAATATTATGGTCCAAAATAGCTGCGTCGTGTGAAATTTTGAATGGCAAGCGTTTTATTATTTTAATTAAAATTTTATTTGCAACTATAGCGAGACTTTTCTAGCTAGTTTATTCTTTTACTCATTTTCAACGTCATTGTTGTCTGAAAAGTCGGTCTCGTCACCGGACTCTTGGTCAATTTTGATTTGCTTGTACGCTTTGTACAGGTCGTATTTTGTAAAAATTGTTGGAGGTGATTTTGATCGACGTTTACGTGCGAGACGAGTTGGCACGTTTTCTTTTTGTTGCGGGGGTGTTATTACAGCATACGAATTCAAATTTGCTTCGCATTCGTCATAGGTAGGAGGGGAGGCTTGAATTTTCTCTCCGCTTCCATGCCCCTGTCGAGATGCGGGTATGTCTAAGTCGGGCATTTCCTCATCTGATGTGTCGCTTGCATTTAGGACACTCCATACGTCATTATCTGATGTCTCTCCGCTGGATTTGAGACCCATTAGATTTTTGGGTTTGTTAAGATCCGTATCTTCGATTTTATACGAATCATTGTTCATGTCTGCCAAAATCCGTTGGTACGTGGCTTCCGCTTTATCGTTTCCTAGACCTTGGGTGTCGATGGGAGCCTGTTCTAGGCGTTCAGCCGTGATATTTAATTGGCGCATCGTTATTCTACCAATTATGAGGGTTGGAATGATGCGTTCGATGATAGGGAACGGCACCTTAATTTTCTCGCCATCGATACAGCATGTTATTATTGCTGTTGACGTGGATAGGTAATTAAATTTGGAATACGATGTGTAGATCAGCGTGGGCCTTTGGCATTTTACAATTGTAACAATTCCGGGGTGTGTCGTCTTGATACCTCGTAGTATGCGTTTAGAAATCATATTGAAGGGGGTACCAGAGTCCAGCATCACTGGTACTGGATTTCTATCAGCTAATATTAAGGGTATCGTAATGGTGTATTGGTCGATATCATCTGGACGTGGATTTGTAGGTATTGAGTCAACGCTACTAGAACTGGAGGAAGACTCTCCTAGTTTTAGTTTTGCTGATTCAGCAACACGTTTCTCTCCTAATGGCTGTACATTGGAGGCTGTGTGCTGGGGGTGCTCGAAATACCATTTCACCTCCGCGTCCAGTTTTTGATGGGCAGTTCTTCTATCACGTAGCTCGTGAGCTATTGAATCCAAGTGTTCGCAAAATTCTTTAAACTTTTGTTTATTTTTCTCACAGCCGTACCCTGGGTACACTGTGGATTTTTGGCAGTGGATTTCGATATTTAGAACTCTCATCGAGATACGACCCATGACGATTGTTGGTTTTTTACGTTTGATAACCAGAAAGGGAACTCTTGTTTCCTTTCCGTTTATTTCTCCGGTTATGATGGCTGTTGAAGTCGACACATAATAGTCCAATGTGTTTGTTAGGAATACTTCTGTTTCCTTGCACCCTTGAACCCACCTAATTTGGTTTCTGGAATGTCTCATAATTTGTTTTAGGAGGCATTCGGAGATCGCGTTGTAGGGCGTGCCCGTATCAAGATTGGCTTCAATCCAACTGTCGTTAGAGAGCTTGATGGAAATTTTAGGTAGAATTTCGTATAGGTCAGCGCGTACTTCGTCGTCGCTTGGCGCGTCTTCTGGCGCGGGTTCAAGTGGTGTTGGACTTTTATGGTATTCGCTGGGTGGTGGCGCGATTATGACTGTGTCGGCCAGACTGTCCTCGTCTTCACTAGAAATTTTTGCCGTGTATGGTACAAGCGCGGTGCAAGGAGCAATTTCTTGCTCGGCCTCGTCGCTTTTATGCATCGACGCGTGTTTTTCGATATTTAAAATTGTCATGGTGGTTTTTCCAAGAGAGAAAGTTGGGGTATCGCTGTCGATGATGTAGAAGGGTATTTGGATTTTGGTCCCGTGCACACGTCCTGATATTATCGCTAGAGTGTCTGAAGTAAATACAGTTTTTTCTCCGTACCTGCCGATGGTGGTAATTTTGGGGCTAGGTGCGTAATGTATGCGATCTGGGTGCATGTTTTCAATATCGTTTGTTAAAGATTTTGTAGCCACATTTAATAAATTTGAAGGTTCTAGTGTGGCGAGTAGAGTCGTTTCGTCGATGACAAATTTGATGTAGTCAGTTTTGTCTAGTGACGTAGTCATAATTTTCTCATCATGTTGTGTTGCAGCTTTCTTAGCCAATTTCCTGCTTTCTTTTCCTCTCAAGTTGGCACTTTCCTCTCCAGGTGCGTGACCGGAGGCTGTGTAAGCTTGGGAGGTGGAGGGAACTGGTTCGTAAATCTGCAGCGCGTTGCCATCCATTTTTGTTATTTCTACTGACGGAGACGGAGCAAGTCGTTTTCTACTGGATTTGGCGGTGTTTTCTCTTCCTCTGCGCCGTTTCAGAGTAATGGTTTCAATTTCAGCGATGTCAGCGGTTTCGTCCAGGTCCATGGCCTCCGTGTCTCCTTTCTTTTTAGGGATAGGGCTGGAGTGCCATGCCTGATACGAGCTGCTTTGGCGATGTTTATTCGCTGTGTTACGTGTATCAATTTCACTTTTTTCCAGTTGTGACTTTGGTCCGTTCGCGTCAAGTAGATTTTGTCTCAGCAGCGTTATTATGTCTGGGAGAGTATTTTGACTTATGAAGAAGGTACTCGATGTGTTTACAAAGAAAAATTTGCTCGCATCTGGAATAATCGCGTCGTGTTCGTCTGTAGCGATTTTTGGTGTCAATTCTTTATAAAAATTCATCATAGACTCATATTTTGTGAAATATTGCACAAAATCGTACCAAATTGATACGCGAGTATCTTCAGACAATTCGTTATACACATCTCTGAATGCACTGAAGCGTGCTAAAGTTATCGGAGGTTTGTCAGAGAGACGCGGTAATATTATTGGGAAAATTATGAACAGGCGTTTTGCTCCTTTTAGAAATATCAGTTCAACAACATCCTTTAAATTTTTTCTAATCTCAGTTATGGTTTTATCGGAAGGTAGGGTGTTGAATTCCCATTGGCCAATTGATAATATGGCAGTCTCTTTTATTTTCTGAATTTTAGCGATGCGATGTTTTAAATTTTTGAATGAAAATTGCCAAAGTGAAAGAGGTTGTAAATTGTTTTCTCCATGAATTTTTCTGTTCAGCGTGTGTATAACTCCATCGCCTATCAATTCAATATTGTCAAAATCCTTGAATTCATGTTTTTTATTTTCACATGAATCCGGTGTTTTATCTCTCCTAAACACGAATTTTGGTTTGGAGGCGCGTATATTTTTATCGAATGTTTTCATACGCTGCTCCATGGCTGCTACGGTGTTGGTCAGCTCTTTCAAGGTGTCTAGGAGTTTCCTCTCCAAGCTTTGGTTGCTGGAGGCATCTCTCTCGACTTTTCCCTGAAGCTCAGAAAACGTACTTTGGAGTGTGGTTATTTCCTGACGGTGTTCGTCGGAGCGTGTGAGAAGGTCTTGTATTTGCTCATAATCATCTTCGAGCACCTTACCCATGTCTTCAACGTCAGTCGTCAGAGCCGTGATTTTTATTTGAGTTTTTAAAGTTCTTTTTATCGATTCTTGAAGGATGTTTGCATTTTTTAATGTTTCCTCTTGAATTCTGCGGAGCGTGTCACGCTGCCCTACTGTCATTTCTTTCATTGTTTTGACGGTTGACAGGGTTTCAATAAGGGCGTTCGTATTTTTATTTATAGTGTCCAAAGATTTCGCCATTAAATTGCAAAGTTGTTTCGTTTTTTCGTTATTTTTGAATTCCAAAATGGTTGAAGATTTTTCGTTTTCTGTTTTCTCAGCTTCAGTATCTAGAGCTGATTTTTCGTCAGGTGAATATTCAGAATTCGAAGTTGAAGGGAGCGTGTTGGGAGGCGTATTTCTCTCCACAGCAGGCTCTACCTTTTTCCAGAATTTTTCGAATTCGTCATAAATGTAGTCGATGTAACGAAATATTTTGCCTCGATTCCGCCCACACGTTTCTGAATCCGTGTTGGTGTTTAGGTACTCGTCGAGGAGATGGGATATGCAAGCCGCAGTGTCCCCAATTCTCTCCTGCAGTAGGTAGATCTCAAATTCCACGGAATTCGGTTCACCGTACCGCGGAGGCGCTGGGCGATTTTCACTGTCTTGATTTGCAATCCACTTCTCTACCCATTGTACCATTATGTGCGCATCCGTGATGACATATGGGGTGCGTCTTGGCGGTAAATCGAAAATAATAGGCATGATGATATACGCGGTACGAGGTAATTTCACGGCACGAATTGAAAAATTAATATTTACCCAAGTCGCGTGTAAAATTAATACCCGTTGAGATGGTAGAAGGCGTTTGGTAGTGGTGTCTTGCAGTGGCGAGGTATATAGCAATCAGGAAACTGAATGCTGGTACACCGTGGTAGCGAAAGGGTACTGCTGCGTGTTGCGGCGTGGCTCTTAGCTAGAAGTCGGAACTGCGAGATAATAGTCACACGGTACTCAAGTTAGAAGTGAGCAGCTTGATGGAATTGGAAGCGAAGTTGGTCGAAGCTTCCAGTCGATTCCAGGTAGAAGGGATGATCGCGATCATTAGTGGGCGGTGGTATTTACTAATGGATTGTTCGCGAAGTTTCTACGGATCGACTTTTCGCGGAAAAAATAATCGTTTATCTCCTCAGGATCTAAAGAATCCGAGGGCACGATTTTTAAAAAGGGTTTTATTGTGTACAAAAGAAGTGAAAGCGCGAGAAAGACGATCTCGATTGTTTGCTTAAAAGGTTTTTCTTTTGAATACACTCGCGGCACTTAAATTCACAGGTATAAAGGAGCACTTATTGTCTGTGTGTTTGACTAATCGTTTTCAAATCACACTGTGCTGGCCGCCGGATGTTGCTGCATTACAATGCAGTCTGCCCGTTTTCCGTTGCCTGGATTTTCTTTTGGGTGGCCTGGCGATTTTTCCATTGTGGTAATTTTCCAAGTCGCCTGGTGTCTGAGGTCCTGATTGACGTTTGGCAGGTAGCACAATGCTTTTTCTTTTTGGGAAATAAATCGATTTTTTAAAATGCATTGTTTGCCGAAAGTGACCGTTTTAAATTCCAGACTCGACTAATGGATTGCTGGCATTTTCTTTGTATTTTTTAAAATCGTTTTTCTAAGAAAATCAAGACAATGCGTGGGAAATGCTACGTGGAAAATACTTTGCACACGCTACGAGCACATTCTTCTTACTTAAAAATACGTTGGAATATTGAATTTTGATGTGCATACACAATGCTTTATGTACCTGGGTACTTTATAGGCCAAGAATTCGAAAATTTTGCAACTACAAGTTGCTTTAGGATAATTTTGAAGTCTGTAATTATCTATTTATTTTTCACGTTACGTGGGTTGCCTATTTGTAGTTGTTTTATTTAGAAAAAATTACGTTAACGTATTTATTATTTATCTCCATTTGATTTGGTTAGGCATTTTTTTTTTTAAATTTTATGTTTATTATTTATGGGATCGGAAGGGTGTAACGTGTTTTAATTATTCGAAAATGAGTTGAATTGGGAGATTTTTGAAATTTACTTGGATACAGTGCCCCAGTTAGCATTGATTTTGAGTCGAAAATGTGTGTAAATTTGTATGAAATTATTATTGGACGCGTCCCCGCATCATTTTATATTTATTTTCAATTTTTGAAGTCGAATTTTCAAAGTATTTATGCACGTTGGGGTCGTGTCGTTTTACGTTAATTTTTATGTGAGAATTTTTATTCACTGTATCCTGGTTACGCCTCAGTTCTATCTTTTATGAGAGAAAGTGATTTTATTTTCACTGCGAAAATTCCTCGACACAGGCCACATACTCCTGTATTCTGGGTTTTTTTTGTTGAATAAATTTCACCAGGAATATACAGCTTAGTTGGGACTCATTTTTGTACATACATGGGAAAATTACTTCAATTGATTTCCAGGAATTTACGCGGATATGTGTATTGACATGCACCAGTTGTCCACGCATTCGCGAATTCTGGGAAATTTTAAACCGTTTGAATTACTAGAAATATCTGTGCAAAGGAAATTCACAGGGATGGTCGAAATTATCTAAGGCGTTTTATTCTAGTCTTTTTTGTTGAATAAATTTCACCATGAATATACAGCTTAGTTGGGATTCATTTTTGTACATACATGGGAAATTACTTCAATTGATTTCCAGGAATTTACGCGGATATGTGTATTGACATGCACCAGTTGTCCACGCATTCGCGAATTCAAGGAAATTTTAAACCGTTTGAATTACTAGAAATAGGCGTTTTATTCTAGGCTTTTTTGTTGAATAAATTTCACCAGGAATATACAGCTTAGTTGGGACTCATTTTAGTACATACGTGGGAAAATTACTTCAATCGATTTCCAGGAATTTACGCGGATATGTGTATTGACATGCACCAGTTGCCCACACATTCGCGAATTCAAGGAAATTTTCAGGCTGCTAGAATTAATTTTGATTTTTGTTATTATTATTAAGCCGAAAATTGGTTTTCTAACCTTCATTCATGCAAGCATTTCCACATACCACTACATCCTATCTCTGAACTAAAATGCCATGCTACGTGTATTTTACCATTATTTGTGAAAGTCAGAATTATTAGAAGAATTTAAATTTCCAGAAAGTGAGATTTTTCTCTTTTCTCTCATTTTCATGAGGATTTTTGGGCTATTTCTCGCCTGATTTTTACGCGGCTGGGTCGCATTGTTTTTTACTTATTATTTATGCACCATTTTTATGCTTATTTTGGGGATATGTAGCTGCGAATTTTTTATACCAGCGATTTTGAGGGTTTGGGAGGGTTCTTGAAAAATGCATAGAAATCTGAAATATGCTGATTTTGAATTTTTACTAGTTTGGGGCCGTCAAAATTTGGGCGTTTTAATTTACAGCTACGTGGAAGTTAATTATTATTGAAGCATATGGTACATTTTATTCACGTTTAAATTAATTTGATTTGCAAAAAGTTTAGGTCCAAGATGTAGGAAAAATTTATTTTATTCATTTTTGGATGTTAGTTTTTCCGAAACGTGTCCTACACTTGGTATTGGCTTATAATTACGTTAATCTACTTAGCTTATTTAATTTTGAAATGATCTTTAGAAAAATCACACATCAAAGCTTTACGCTACGCGTCTCAAAACGTAACTTTACACTTGGATTGCAATTTTAGCAAAAATGCATTTTTTGATTTTTTATCACAATATTTAACAAATTTTGAAGGGAAAAAATGAGCGTTTTATTTTCTACAGCATATATGCCTTATCTTATGCTGCCTGTTGACAAACACAGAGGCGATGCGTGCAGAAATTCAGTTACATGTATTTTACTGATTTAGCCGAAAGAATTTAACTGGGAATTTTGCGATTTTTAGCTCAAAAAATTGTGATTTTTACCAAAATTTTGAGATTTAAAATCTCTTTCCTCCTACATTGTAGGGTTTTTAGCCTGCTTTTACTCACGTTACCAGGTGTAACACCAGGACAGGGAAGTTGTTCCATACAGCTTCCGCCAATCCATCTTCTCCGTGGCTACATCCTGGATGGTCCACTCGTCCCCGGCATTTTGGGACTGGGTCCACGGTGGCTCCGTTTGGGATTGGCTGGTTGGTTTGCAAGGCCTCCAGACGTCCAAAAAGAACACACGAAATGGGCGCCAATGTTAGGGTTACTATGATAGAAGCCGCGGGTACCAAAACGGGCAACATATCTATAGCTCCTAACGGTGATAGCGTGGATTATACGATTAACGAAATAAAGACGCGATCACCATCTACCCCGTGTCAATTATGTATTTTTCCGGAATTACAATTTATGACAAGAACGGTAGATATACGGATGGTTTACAGAACTGAATAATTTAGCGGATAATTAACAAAAACATATAATTTTGCCGAGCCCAGGCAACCTTACGGTTGCATCGCGTGGCAGAACCAGGCTCGCGAACCTACGAACGCAGCCACCTTTCCTAGTGCTGTACAGACGAAGACTGATTCAAGCTACCTGAGCACGGAGGCTCGTAGGGTAGCGAATCCTTTTACCTGGCCTTCATGGTGGTCTCGCTAGACTCGACCCACGCAACACCACGAAAGGGAGGGCCATAGTGACTATAACATTCCTAACCTCACTATGTTTGAAACATCTAAAATAATGTCCCAAATTTACAAATGCAAAATTTCAAAAAATTATTTAATTTCGTTTCAAGTTGAATACATTTTTCAATGTGAATTTTACCAATTTCAGCAGCAATTATTAAAAAATGATCGAATCCAAAATTATTCATCAATAATATGAGACGCAGCCAGGGATACCCGACCATATGTCGGAAAAGTAAATTTCGAGAAAAACGCAAATTAAGAAAAAATGACCAAAAATATGGAATTTTTTTTTTTTATCAATTTGTATACTATGAACCCTCTACTTTCATATGAGAATAGGTTCAGGTCCCAAAAGTGTCATCTTCTTGGTTAAAAAACGAATTTTGCTGAAGGCCTCTGAGAAATTGAAACCATACCATATGTCGGAATTTTATAAAAATATGTTAAAATTTACAACTTTCATTATTATTGAAACGTAGTAGAGTTCAACATGGTTCAACAAATATCCGGATATCCAAATACCAAATACTATTTGGATTATCCGGATATCACACGGAAATTGCCGAACAGATCCGAAAACCTTTCCGAAAACGGTTGAACTTTTCCGAGAGTTCCCGAATTCTTTCATGAACCCTCACAAAATTTAAAGGTCGATTATCGAAATCGAAAAATCGAAATTGAAGAATTGATTATCGAAATCGAAAAATCGAAACTGAAAAATCGATTATCGAAATCGAAAAATCAAAATTGAAGAATCGATTATCGAAATCGAAAAATCGAAATTGAAAAATCTATTATCGAAATCGAAAATTCAATTTTTTCCGTTGAAACTCTTCATTTCGATAATCCGGATATATGTTGAACACTAATTTTTAAAGCATGATTTTCACTGTTTGGTTTGTAAAGTTGTTTGACTTGCACTATGATTTCATTTCTCAATGCACGTAATTTCAGGTTCGTTTTAATGAACTACAGTGGTGTACGATTATTAAAAAAACAAATTTTGTACCAAAAATGTAATTATTTCTTGAAAAAAGATGATTCCCGACATATGGTATGGTTTCGATTTTCGATGCCGGCAACTTCTGGAAGGGGTCAATGACCTAAAGTGATGTAAGAGGACGTAAATAAACCATTTCCGATGAGAAAAGTCGTTTACAGAACATAATTTTTTTTTATTCATTGAAAACAGTTCCAAATTTTGTTTTGCGTTTTTCTCACAACTTTGATTTTTGAAAATCATTTTTTGACAAACTTTGAAAAATCATAGAAAATTCATTTCTCAACCTTTTTTAATGCGGTTTGCGCTATTCGAAAGGTACAAGTCTGTACTACTTAAAGAGCCAAAAAAACGAAAAAAAAATTTTCCGACATATGGTCGGGTATCCCTGGCTGCGTCTCATATCAAGATCGTTAAACAATATACGAATAACTTAAATTTTATGAGAATTGCGTGGATAAAAATGCAGTTGGCAGCATTGCTATGAAATTTTAAAAATTAGTCGAGGTAGTCGAAGAATTCTTTGGATTGATTTTGAGGTCTTTGAGTGGGCAATTTGAATTTTGAGAAAAACGAAAATTCGTTAAATTCGCGATCTGCAACTTTTCAACCGGAGGTGACCGAGGTTCTCAGCAAGTGGCACTAAATGCCCAGAAGTAGCAACAAACCAACGAGGTATCTAAATATTTTTGTTGTAGGACTTCTGATATGAATTTATCTTAGGCCCGAGGGTTAATTTTTGAAAAGTGTAACGTTTTTATGGTCAAATTGACATAATAACAATTTGTTAAATTTAAAAAAAAATTGGGAAAAATTTGGATGGTCACTGACATAATGGCATTCTGTTAGACTAGACAAAAAATTTGACATTCCCATAACTTTTAAATTCTTCGCCCTACTTTTTCTTTTATTAAATTTTATAATACTGGGCGTGTATAATTACTAAGACTTTTACGCCCTGTGTGAGGAGGGGGTTGGAAAGAAGGGGTTATTTTCGAATTTGGTGTTGGAGTTTAAGTTCTTTATATCAAAAGGAGAATTTTTTTGTATTTCTGTTATTGAGTCTGATATTGTTAGATTGTTTTCAGAGATGTTTAGGTTTTGTCTCAGTTGTTTGTTTTTCGGTGATTTTGAAAAAAAAAAATCATATCTTATATTTTATTCAATTTTATCATAATTTCCAAACATTTTCAATACGTTTCCCAATTTTTTTTCTTATTTTTAATTTTTTTAAAAAACGTTTCATTTTTTGAATATTTTTTTATTTTTTCCAGTTTCTTTCTTCTTGAATAATGATTCTGCGTAACTTTTTTCAGTGTGGCCAAATATGATTTTTTAAAATTAATGAATTTTTTGGTGCCTAAATTTGTATTTATTGTTTTTGTTGGCAACGCAACACCACTTCCTTAAATTGGAATAATCTAAAAATAACTTGGAGAAATTTGGAAGAAATTGATGCAGGAAGTGACAAGCTCCGTTACGCTAGCCCCCCCCCCATTGAGGGAGGGGGTAAAAATAGTTTCCTCAAAATAAGTGTTATTTATCTATAAATATATGTCACAAAAATTTTGGAAGTTCCGAAGTGGTGAAAGTTGGTCCAAAAAAATCAAAATTGACTCTCCGAGTACTAAAAAAAGTGGATTTATGCCCATCTCGCTTAGCTAGTGCTCTTAAAATTGTCTCAATTTTTTTCAATTTTTTCCAACCTAAAATTTTTTTCAACTCTGAAATTATTCAGCAGTAATTGTATTCAAAATTCGTTCAAACCAAAATTTTTTATCAATTTTTTTCAAATCCTAAATTTTTTACCATAATTTATTCAGATTGCAAAATGTACGAGATGGACAAATTGCTCCTCACCCTCTGGGGAGCAGGAAGGAGGGAAGCACAAACGAAGCACAAACGATTGACACCATTTTCAGCGCATTTGCTCAACGGGGGGGGGGGGCTGCGTCACGCCAACCCCACCCATTTTCACCCACAGAAGGAGGGGAGCACAAACGAAAAAATTGCGTGCACAAACGTGCATAAACGAAGCACAAACGATTGACACTATTTTCACCCCTCTCCCTCAAAGTGGGGGGGGGGGCTGGTGTAACAGAGCTGAAGTGACATTTTGCTAGACAAATTTACAGAAATCCTCTCAATACCTGATATTTTTAAAACCTTACTAATAGACAGTATTTTTTTTTTTCGGAAATGACCCCATTCTAAGATCCTCTAGGTTCGTCCCTCTTTATGCTGAGGGCCTCAACATTTTGCAGGGAGGTCTCTCACTCAAAGTAAACTACCTCACCAATTTTCTTCAAAATCCAAGGTAAGAGTTTTTTTTATCGATCCACCTTCACTTTACAAACACTCCAACGAAAAATCAGAATTTTTTATTCATCAATCAATTTTTTTCTCATACCTACTTCAAAATTCAATAAAAGTGGCAGCACGTTGCATTCATATGCATCTACACATGAAAGGATTCTACTAGAAAGTACATATTTCTGATTCAAATTTGAAATGCTCAGAAGTTTACCAATGATAGATAACAATCCTATGAACCTAGCCGGAATTATCAAAATGAAGTCCCCCCCCCCCCAGAATTCTCAGGGTTTTCGATCAATCTGCAAATAAAAAGCCTACGATATCAAACTAATCAAATGAATAACGAACGCCATTTAAATTTTTTCAAATTCACATCCATCCTGTGAGATTTTCACTCCTCCAAATCAATCTCTACGTTACTTTATTCACCCTTTCTCCTCCGCCAACCGAGGAAAACGCTAAATGTACGCTTATACGAGCAAGATACAAATGTCAATACAAAATACGGTTTAAATGAACGAATAGATTGATAGGTGACGCGACGAGAAACCGCGAAAGCGTTCCTTTAAATCGAGATATTTGCAAGTTTGGCGTAGTTTAAATACATACGTCGCGTCGGTTGGGGAAAGGATGAAAAAGGCGCTAGAGAACAATTTCCATTCCATGCAGCTCTGCTCATATCTGTGTGTGTGAAAAGTTGAGTAAAATCAAGCCGCGAGGCGATAAAATAAAGCCAATACAGAAGGGAAAATTTTATACACAGTAAGATAAGTAAAAGTTGTAGGCAGAGATACGCAGGCAGGTGCAGGTACCTAGCGTACGCGGTATTCAAGACGAGAATAATGTTTACTCGGATGCCGCTCGAGTACGTTATATTACGACGAATATTCATATAATGAAAAGCCATTGCGAAATCCGAAGCCATATACGACTCTCTCGACGCGATGTGGGGTACCTTTTATCACGTAAAGCTTTTTCTTCGCAACCACCGAAGGGATTCGAAACGTTAATCGTTTTTAAATGAAGAAAATTTTTTCACAACGAATCGACAAACCGAAATATCATTTAGCTTTCGATACACAGCAGCCCCTTAAAAGATCGAAGATTATACGCGTTTTAATTGCCGCCGTCGAGGTCCGACAAGTTGGCTAATTTGTTTGCTCTCTCGGGCTGAAACTTATTCAATTAAATGATAGTTATCGGTATTATTTTTGCATTAATTAATTGAAGGCTGAAAATGATAAAATACGCCGGTGCCTTTTTTTCATCCCGAAATATACAGGTTGGAAAAAGCTCGCGGGATTAATGCATTTTATGGATTTTTATCGGCCCAGGTAAACTAATGACGTCTTTTGGGAATACTCGACCGATGTTGGTTCGCGTTAAAAAATTTATACGCTGAGTTGTACTTATTAGACATTTTTGTCACGAGTGTAGTCGTATTGTGGTGTTTTTTCTCTTCTTTTTTTTTTTTGTTGATAATTTCCATCTCTTGTATATTTTTTTTTCACAAGTCAAGCTCGATGCTAGACATCAATCGACATTTTTCTAGTACACGGTTCGATAAACAGCCGAACGTGAAATATCGTCATAGCGATTGGGAACGGTATCGGTATGTTTTGCTTGGTACTTCGCGGATAAAATACCTACGTATTTTCGACAATAAAGAAACTATAATAGCGGTTTTAGGAGCGAATCGAATACACTCGTACATACATCCGATCCTCGTAATCCTGTATACTCGAAAAACCGCCTTTAAAGATTAAATTGACGTGTTCAATAACCCGATACACAGACGCATACGTATCCGAGCAACTTACCAGCTTCTAATTATTTTTGCCAAAAATGGGATTTCGACGATGAAATTTCAAATTTATTTCAAGCTATGGTTCTTAATTTCTTTCAAAATTGTATCCAATTTTAAAAATTTTTCAAAAATTTTTCAACTTCTATTTTTATAACTTTTAAAATTGCTTTCTTATTATTTATTGAATTGGAAGAAATTTAGAAAAACACAAAGTTGAAATTTAAAAAAAAATTTAAGTTGGAAAAATTTTTAAAAATTTTTAATTGGTTTTTAAGTTGACACTGATTTCGAGCCTTTCAGATGGAGTAGAATCAAAGGGAAACCTCAACTCAAACACCAATTTTTGACCCCTAAGGGTGGTTTCTACATCCAGGTTCACATTGAAAAAAATGAAAAAATCAATGTTGCAAATTTTTTTAATATTAAAAGAGCCTCCCCTTATATAAGGTGGTAAAATCATCACTTGATGCAGATTGGGTCGAAACTGATACCAAATGTTATTTGAAACCAAAAAAAATTACGGTTAACTTTTGGACCTACTACCTCCACCTCTTCCGGAATTATCGCACTATACTGAAAATTAAATTTGCGATATTTCCAGAAGGGGTTGGGATCCAAGCCTCAAAAGTTCGAAAAAATCGTGGAATGATTTTTGGGATAAAAATTCATCTCAAAAATCATCCCAGCCTCAAAATCTCGGGAAACACGTGAGATGATTTGTGAGATTGATTTTCGTCCCAAAATTCATCCCAGCCTCAAAAGCTCGGAAAAGTTGTGGGATGATTTGTGAAGATTTTTTGCCTTGGAAAAATGATTTTCATTCCAAAAATCATCCTCAAAACCTCGGAAAAGTCGTGGGATGTTTTTGGAATAATCCTCAAAGCCAGGAAAAATAATCCCAGGATAATTTGGGAGATTGATTTTTATCCCAAAAATCACCCCAGCCTAAAAGTTCGGAAGAAATCGTGAGATGATTTGTGAAAATGATTTTCAAATCATCCCAGCCTCAAAAGCTCGAATAAAGCGAGGGATGATTTTTGGGATTGATTTTCATCCTGAAAGTCATCCCTTCTTCTACAGTTCGAAAAAAGGGTGAAATGATTCTTGGGATGAAATTTTTCCCCAAAAATTATTCCAGCCTCAAAAGCTTTTGTAAGTATTACGCGAGTGTACCTATGGGAATTTTTAGAATTTTTTTCATATTTCCCCCATTTTGAGAGTCTAAAAATTTTTTTAAAATCCAAAACTTTGGTTGGGAGGAGGGGAGGTGATATGGTTAGAACTTTTAAAAAATGTTTGTTATATAGTCAAGTCAACGGCGGTCACGGTCTAATGTTTTTCACAGAAGAGACGAAAAAAAGTGTTGATTTCGTTCAAGCCCAAGTAAATGCTTGCTTACTGATGAGTTGGGTGGAAATGATCCAATTTTTTTAACTCCTTAAAATTGGGGGGGGGGGGGCTGACTCAAAAAAAAAATTTCAAAATATCCAGAAGACCAGTAATGTTGACCCCCCCCCCCCCCTCCCCCCCAAAAAAAGAAAAAATTTATTAAATTTTTTTCAAACCTTCAAAATTGAGAAAATATGAAAAATGATTTTTTAAAATTACCATAGTTACATCCACGTGACACCTACAATTTGTGAAGATTTCAAAATTTTACCCCACCCCTCTTGAAAATATTACAAATTGAATTTTCAGCATTAATAGTGTAATGAGGTGGGGGTAGGGAGTCAAAAATTTAGGTGGAATGTTTTCAAGTCCCAAGTAACATTTAGAACCACTTTCAACAAATCTGCGCCAAGAGAAAATTTCACAATTTTATAGGGGAAAGTTTTTTTCCCAATTTCAAAATGTTTTCAAATTTTACTTGTCAAATTTTTTTCAACTTCATGTTTTTAAAATTTCTTCCAACTTGGTTATTGAAAAAAATTTAAAAAGTATGAAATTTAAAAAAATGAAAATTTAAAAAATTTAAATAAAAAAAATTTACAGTCGGAAAAATTTTTAAATGCTTTGAAAAAATTATAATTAAAAAAATTGAAAAAAATTTACTTAGTTTAAAAAATTTGAACTTAGATCGTCGAAATCCCATTTTTGGCAAAAATAATACTTAAGTACCTAGCTAGTGAGCAATTTTCCCCCAGCAAGAGATTTCCTCCAATTTTCTATAGTTTCCCATACCTTATCCAATTAAAAAGTACTTACCTATGTGTCATTTTATTTATTTGTTTTGGCAGAAATCATTTTTAATCGTTTAGTTATATGAATAAAAGTTTCGATTTTCCCCCCGGAGTGTATAAGGAAAAAGTAATTTATAACGAGGATGTAAGCATAGTTTAGCAACGTGCGGTATAAACAAGCTTAGTTCAACGACATCTTTTTGGCATCGTTTTCCAATCGTGTACTGTACGTGGGTATCGAACAATCAGCTCTGCAAAGAGATAGAAAAGTCAACAGTGACCTTTTTTCGCTTTTTAATATAAGTACCGAAGTGTAATTTGAACAGCTCTTCTGTCGTCTCTCTCGGTTCAGGGATTTAAAAAAAGGGAATTTTAAATGGTCCAGTGATTTACTGTAAACGAGGTATTTTTAGGTTGATGTATCGTGTAGTGGAAAGAAGAGAGATGGAGCGGTTCATCTGTATGTACAAGATTAGACCAAGCATTGAAGAACGGAATAAATTTTGCATCGGTTTATTGAGAATAACTCGCTGGAATTTTTTCGAGTTCATTTTGCAGAAGAAACGTGAAGTGAGGAGACCAAAAAGGATTTGAAGACCTCACGGGAAGAACGGGTTAACTGAGGGTTTTTTCAAAAATGACTTTTTTTGGCCATTGTGTACAATAAACCATGTGCTTTTATGTGGTTTATATGAAAAATGTCGAACTTTTCAAATTTTGTCAATAAAAGCAAAAAAGCATTTTCAAGAAATTAAAAACACGGAAAGAACGGGTTAACTACTCGAAACAAAGAAAAAAATGTGCAAAAAGCTGATTTTTGTTTTTTAAATAGTTGATTTATTGATGTGAACATGAAAAAAAAAATCATAATTCAACAAAAGATAACTCATAGGTGGAAAAAACTGATTAATTTCAGAGAAAAAATATGTTAATTTCAAGAAAACACGGAAAGAACGGGTTAACTGTATTGTATCACTTTACGGAAAGAACGGGTTAATTGAGGCACTTACACGGAAAGAACGGGTCAACTTCTCAGAATGTTGTTCAAACACATCGTATGTTGAGTGACTTTGAAGCTTTTAAAAAACTTTTGAGCAATATTTGCCGATGTAAAATGATTCTAATTGACATTTTGAAAGTAATAAAATCAAAACGGAACTTGAAAACCCATTTTTTTTCAGTTTCACTTCAGCATTATCTTTAAAACGTTCTCCTGCAAAATTTATAAAATTTCAGTTGACCCGTTCTTCCTGTGAGGTCTTCATTTGTTTTTTGAAAAAGGTAATTTTCAGTTCATGTTTTCTTTTTCCAAGGTGAAAATTTTCAAAAAATTCTGTAGTACCGATTCGATTCCATTTTAAATAAAAAAAGTTCATTTTTGTTAAAAAATTTCCTTTTCTTGTAAAAATTCTCATTTTTGATTTCAAAAATTCACATATTTGATAGAAATTACCATCTTTGATAAAAATTTCTACTTTTGATAAAAATTTCCATTTTTGATTAAAATTTTCATTTTTGATTAAAATTTCCATTTTTAATGAAACATTTCCATCTTTGGTACATAAATTCTCATTTATGATAAAATAATTCCCATTTTTGGTAAAAAAAATTTATTTTTGGCAAAATTCTCATTTTTGATTTCAAAAAATTCACATTTTTGATAAAAATTTCTACTTTTGATAAAAATTTCCATACCTATTTGGTACAAAAATTCTCATTTTTGGTAAAAATTGGAAATTTTGATTTTCGATGAAATAATTCCCATTTTTAGTAAAAAAATTTCATTTTTGGTAAAAATTCTCATTTTTGATGAAATAATCCAAATTTTTAGTAAAAAAATTCTATTTTCGGTAAAATTCTCATTTTTGATAAAAATTTCAATTTTTGGTAAAAAAATCTCATTTTTGGTAAAAAATTCTTCCTTTGGGTAAAAAATTCCTTTTTTGGAAAAAGGGCCTGGTAGGATAAGGGGGTCGAATCTGCCCTGGAAAGCTTTTCGATTGATTCCAAGGCCAAAAGGTGGACCCTATCGAGAAAAAATTTTGACAAAATTTTTGGACCCCCACCCCGCCCCCTTTCCGAGATATAGGCAAAAACGTGTTTTTCGGGTTTTATTTTTTTTCTCGCGTTGTTTTCAAGATAAAAAGTTGAATTTTTTCCTGTGACTTCTTGTCAGCAAGGGGTATACACAGGAATTTTTTCAATTTTTTCCGATCACTTCTCTTTGAGTTACGCGGTTTTGAAATTTTCAAATCGCCATATCTCAAAAATGCGACTAGAGTCAATCACGAAATTATTTTAAAAGATGTATTTTTGTAGTAGGAATATACCATAAAAATTTCAGAATTTTTCAAGTGGTGGAACGTGGTCAAAAAAATTAAAAACCGCATTGGTATTGTGTAAAACGCGTGAAACATCTCGGGAGTGCGAAACACCACTCCACGTTGACGCGTGGAAGAAGCAACGTACGTTTCGCGTTCAAAACTACATGTACCTAATAAGTGCAATTAATACGGACATTTCAGGTTTGAAAGTTTAATAAGCCCAGAAGGGTATTATTTCAATATCCACGAACTTCCCGAAAATCTGTGAGTATTTTGTACCCCCTTTTGGGAGGAGAGGGGTTAAAATTCTGGGTTTTTGGCTATAACTTACAAAATCACGCATTTTATGAAAAAAAAAGGTTGAAACAATAATTGTAGAGCATTAGAAAAATGAACAATGTTGCTATTCACAATTCTTCTTTAGAGCGTCAAGGAGCGGAGCTTTTATAATAATTTGACCCCTGTATCTAAATTGAGCTCCAAGAGGGGGGGGTTCAAAAATCTAAATTTCATCAAATTTGGGCATTGGAATCGACAATGGTGGCGTTGGAGAATTTTTCCGAGTGATGATCGCAGTAATATTATGAGTGGGTATCATGGAGGCTCAGATAGAAAATTTACCTCCCCCCCCCCCGTATTTTCAACCAAATCACTCTTTCTGGTTTCTCATAAAGCTTACCGGCACCAGTGTGAAATTCGGCAAAAAAATAGTACCTAACTTAAATGACATTTTTTGAGTCGGAAGCAGGGTTGCGTTTTTTTTTGAAAAAAAATATAAAAAACGTTTTTTTCTGTTTAAAACGTTTTTTTTGTTTATAACGTTGTTTAAAACAATCAATGGAAAACAGTGTTTAAAACATGTTTAAAACACGTTTTAAACAAAAAGTCACATTTTTATTGTTTTTCATGTGCGATGAAGTGCATTGTAAATGTTTACCGCTATTTTAATTTAAATTTTACAGTGATAATGACATGAAATACTTTTTGAAGAACCAATAAGTGACGTAATGTTTGAAATCCACGAATTTATTTTAAAATTTTTTATAAAAAATGACCAATTGACTTAAAATTTTTCATTTTTGAAGAAAAAAACGTGTTTTTTTTGAAAAAAATTGCCTGAAAAAAAACATAGTTTGAAACAAAAAAAACGTTTTAAACAATTTTGTTTTTTTTTTCTCGTTGTTTTAAACGTGTTTTAACTTTTAAACACGTGTTTTAAACATTCTGTTTTAAACATCGCAACCCTGGTCGGAAGGTAACCAAAAAATCAGGTTTTTTTTCAATATAAGTTATAGAAATCATTCCTCCATTTTTTTTAAACATTAAATGTTTGATTACTTTAAGAAATTAATTTTTTTGTTCAGTTCAGATTTTTTTGGTCTAAAAATTCTACATTGCTTGTTTTAAACAAGCGATATCTATTCAAAAAATGTTCAGTAAGTGATTGAATAATAAATAACACGTATATGTATAAGCCTGGTATAGAATCTAGCAAACAGTGTCGAACAAGTGGGTTTCTAGGGTTTTTGTGGGAACTGAACTCGATTTTAATAAAAATTTGACCCCTGCACCCTAACTGGATGCGGGAGTTCAAAATTTCAAAAGTGAAGGAGCTCTCATAGAATTAGTCTATATCGAGAGATATTTTTGATTTCTTGCAGGAGAGAAAAGAGGTAGATATGTATGTGTATTTTAATGAATTGTGAGAAATACATAAATGTAGAATTTTATTTTTAGACCAAAAAAATCTGAACTGAACAAAAAAATTAATTTCTTAAAGTAATCAAACATTTAATATTTAAAAAAAATAGAGGAATGATTTCTATAACTTATATTGAAAAAAAAACTGATTTTTTGGTTACCTTCCGACTCAAAAAATACCATTTAAGTTAGGTACTATTTTTTTGCCGAATTTCACACTGGTGCCGGTAAGATTTATGAGAAACCAGAACGAGTGATTTGGTTGAAAATACGGGGGGGGGGGGAGTAGGTAAATTTTTTATCTGAGCCTCCATGATACCCACTCATAATATTACTGCGATCATCACTCGGAAAAATTCTCCAACGCCACCATTGTCGATTCCAATGCCCAAATTTGATGAAATTTAGTTTTTTGAACCCCCCTCTTGGAGCTCAATTTAGATAAAGGGGTCAAATTATTATAAAAGCTCCGTTCCTTGACGCCCTAAAGAAGAATTGTGAATAGCAACATTGTTCATTTTTCTAATGCTCTACAATTATTGTTTCAACCTTTTTTTTTTCATAAAATGCGTGATTTTGTATGTTATAGCCAAAAACCCAGAATTTAAACCCCTCTCCTCCCAAAAGAGGGTACAAAATACTCACAGATTTTCGGGAAGTTCGTGGATATTGAAATAATACCCTTCTGGGCTTATTTAACTTTCAAACCTGAAATGTCCGTATTAATTGCACTTATTAGGTACATGTAGTTTTGAACGCGAAACGTACGTTGCTTCTTCCACGCGTCAACGTGGAGTAGTGTTTCGCACTCCCGAGATGTTTCACGCGTTTTACACAATTAGTCCCTGCGGTTAGCATGAAAAAACGGGGGTATACTGCACTTTTTGAACACGGGTTGAAATGTGGTTTTTATTTTAGTATGACCCAAAACAAAATTTTCGAGAAGTGGAGACGTCAAAAATTTCCCTTAGGAGCGGAGGGAGGGGGAGTTTTAGGGGGAGTTTTACCCCTATTTTTTCACATGAAGGGATTGGGGAAAATTTGGTGTCATTTTCATATAATTCGACCCCCCTGAACTCGAATCTGCGATTAGTTTTCCGATCTGAACCGTAGAATTCACACAATCGCATGATTTGTGTCGCAAAAAGAGGCCAATTTTGAGGAAAAAGAGGTAAAATTGCGATTTTTTTCATCTTGAGACGAGTAATGTGGATCAAGTAAGGTTTGAAACCAGTTTTATATACATTTCGAACCTTCTGAATTCGAATTTGTTATTGGTTTCTCGATAGGAAGTGAAATGGATTCCTGATCGTCGCTTTTTGGTAGTGAAAAACAGCCAATTTTCGATAAAATTGACTCGAATTCGCAATTTCCCATCTTCTGAGCCCAATACCTCGAACCAATCCTGGTATGAAACCATTTTTATACGTAATTCGAACCTCCTGAACACGATTTTCCGATTAGTTTCCCGATTGGAAGTGGAGAATTATCTCAATCGTGAAATTAGTGTGGCGTAAAATGTCCAATTTTTGTTAAAATCGACTCTAATTCGCAATTTCCCATCTTCTCAGCCCAATACCTCGAACCAATCCCGGTATGAAACCATTTTTAGACATAATTCGAACCTCCTGAACACGATTTTTCGATTACTTTCCCGATTGGAAGTAGAGAATTTTCTCAATCGTGAAATTAGTGTAGCGAGCGAGAAACACCCAAATTTTGCCAAAACTGACAGGCCCGTGAACGCCGTACTTTCCACGAGAGCGCCGTGGAAAATTTGATGCATCTGCACGGGTTTAATACGACGAGTGGTCGGTTTTAATTTTGCTCTACTTCCAATCGGGAAAGTAATCGAAAAATCGTGTTCAGGAGGTTCGAATTATGTCTAAAAATGGTTTCATACCGGGATTGGTTCGAGGTATTGGGCTGAGAAGATGGGAAATTGCGAATTAGAGTCGATTTTAACAAAAATTGGACATTTTACGCCACACTAATTTCACGATTGAGAGAATTCTCCACTTCCAATCGGGAAACTAATCGGAAAATCGTGTTCAGGAGGTTCGAATTACGTATAAAAATGGTTTCATACCAGGATTGGTTCGAGGTATTGGGCTCAGAAGATGAGAAATTGCGAATTCGAGTCAATTTTATCGAAAATTGGCTGTTTTTCACTACCAAAAAGCGACGATCAGGAATCCATTTCACTTCCTATCGAGAAACCAATAACAAATTCGAATTCAGAAGGTTCGAAATGTATATAAAACTGGTTTCAAACCTTACTTGATCCACATTACTCGTCTCAAGATGAAAAAAATCGCAATTTTACCTCTTTTTCCTCAAAATTGGCCTCTTTTCGCGACACAAATCATGCGATTGTGTGAATTCTACGGTTCAGATCGGAAAACTAATCGCAGATTCGAGTTCAGGGGGGTCGAATTATATGAAAATGACACCAAATTTTCCCCAATCCCTTCATGTGAAAAAATAGGGGTAAACCCCCCCCCCCTAAAACTCCCCCTCCTTCCGCTCCTAAGGGAAATTTTTGACGTCTCCACTTCTCGAAAATTTTGTTTTGGGTCATACTAAAATAAAAACCACATTTCAACCCGTGTTCAAAAAGTGCAGTATACCCGAGCTAACCGCAGGGACTAAATACCAATGCGGTTTTTAATTTTTTTGACCACGTTCCACCACTTGAAAAATTCTGAAATTTTTATGGTATATTCCTACTACAAAAATACATCTTTTAAAATAATTTCGTGATTGACTCTAGTCGCATTTTTGAGATATGGCGATTTGAAAATTTCAAAACCGCGTAACTCAAAGAGAAGTGATCGGAAAAAATTGAAAAAATTCCTGTGTATACCCCTTGCTGACAGAAGTCACAGGAAAAAATTCAACTTTTTATCTTGAAAACAACGCGAGAAAAAAAAAAACGAAAAACACGTTTTTGCCTATATCTCGGAAAGGGGGCGGGGTGGGGGTCCAAAAATTTTGTCAACATTTTTTCTCGATAGGGTCCACCTTTTGGCCTTGGAATCAATCGAAAAGCTTTCCAGGGCAGATTCGACCCCCTTATCCTACCAGGCCCTTTTCATTTTTGATGAAAAAATTCCCATTTTTAGTAAAAAAAATTAGATTTTAGGTAAAAATTCTAATTTTTGATGAAATAATCCAAATTTTTAGTAAAAAAATTATATTTTTGGTAAAATTCTCATTTTTGATAAAAATTTACATTTTTGGTAAAAAAATCTCATTTTTGGTAAAAAATCTCATTTTTGGTAAAAAAATCTCATTTTTGGTAAAAAAATCTCATTTTTGGTAAAAAATCTCATTTTTGGTAAAAAAATCTCATTTTTGGTAAAAAAATCTCATTTTTGGTAAAAAATCCTTCCTCTGGTAAAAAATTCTTTCTTTGGTAAAAAATTCCTTTTTTGGAAAAATTCTCATTTTTGATGAAAAAATTCCCATTTTTAGCAAAAAAAAATTAGATTTTGGGTAAAAATTCTCATTTTTGAAAAAAATTCCCATTTTTGGAAAAAATTTCCATTTTTAATGAAAAATATCCATCTTTAGTAAGTACAAAAATTCTCATTTTGGATAAAAAAATCTCATTTTTGGTAAAAAATTCCTTTCTTGGAAAAAATACTCATTTTTGATGAAAAATTCCCAGTTTTGATGAAAAAATTCCCAGTTTTGATGAAAAAATTTCCATTTTCAGTAAAAAAATTCCATTTTGGTAAAAATTCTAATTTTTGATTAAAATTTCCAGTTCTGATAAAATTTTTGGTAAAAAATTCTTCTTTTTGGTAAAAAATTCCATTTTTGGTAAAAAATTCCATTTTTGGTAAAAAATTCCATTTTTGGAAAAAATTCTCATTTTTGATGAAAAAATACAATTTTTGGTGAAAATTTTCATTTTTGATAAAAATCTCCATTTCGGTAAAAAATAACAATTTTTGATAAAAAATTTTCATTTTTGATAAAAAATTCCCATTTTCGGTGAAAAAAATCTCCATTTTTCACACATTTTCCGCCAAGATTAATCCAGAATTACACCTTTACACAGCACATCTTTTATCTACATCTGTATTCAAAACACCAGAAACCTCAAAGGCATTGAAATTTACAAAACACTCGTTATTCATTCGTTCGAATATTAAACCCCCTTGAAAACATTCAATTTATTATTTTTCCGATACGAAAGTGGTAAAAAAAAGAGAAAGGTGCTTAATGGTATAATATTTTTCGATTTCACAAACGTATAAATATTCATCGTACCCTAAGAATAAAAAAAAAAGCAACGACAAACTGCATCATTTTCCCTCCCCATTTCCAAGGACGATTTCTTTTCACCATTTTCATTTTTCATTTAATCGTCGACATTCTAACATCTGCGGTATACAACGAGTTGCAAATCCTAAGGCAGCTCCGGAAATCGAATTGGAATCTCGTACACGTCAAAATTTGACAAAAGCATTATACGAAATCCAAGCGTTTTAATCTGTTTACTACGCAGCATCGGCGACATACTCTATGGCAAATAACGCCAATTTTTATATCCAATTTGTACATATTATGTACGTGTACGATCTCGCGACGAATTTTTCCCTCGTCGCTGGTTACCGCAGCATAAAATTACACGTAGGTATTCGATAAAAAATGATGAAAAATTCATCTCTCTGGTTAGCAACTCCATTAGCCTTGTATTATCATTTAAATAGAAGGCGTTACTCGAGAGTGAGAAAAAAAATCAACCATATAGTTTTTTTTTCTCCACGTGCCCGATAAATCTAACGTAAATACCTATAATTGCGAATTCGCTTCGTTTAAAGGTGAATAAGCGGCGGTTTGTAAAAAAAATCCATCTGCCGAGTATATTTATACCTTTAGCATTAGAGGCAACGCAGGTCATTGGGAAATTTACTACCGGCACAGTAAAAAAGCCAACTCTGGCCCGAAACGTCAAGAAAACACTGAACCTTGCCGGCCAAAGCCGTTGAAAAAATCCAAGATAACAATGAAAACTGCAAAAGGGAAAGATTAAATGATGCAAACATAACGAACGAGCCTGGCTAAACCTGGACAGCAGTTTAATTTAAAATCCCATACCCCTCGCGAGTCTCCATTTCCATCGCGAATACCAACCACGGCGGTATTTCGAGACCGTATCGTAAAAATATTTAATATAAAATACATTATCGTCAAAAATTTCCACCGTTGTATCTGGCCGATTTATCGATTATTATGGGAATTAATTTTTCATATATTTGAGGTTAATAAACACATCGCACAGCCGTCATACGATATGGCCAGGGAACAGGGGGAGGGGTTATTTACTCTACTGACAGTGGTAAAAAAATATGGCGCATGTGACCACAATGATTACACATATCGCGAATAAATTTTTCAACTTAATTGATTTTCATCGTTTGGATTAAAAACACGAAGCTTTTTTCCCTCTCGATAATTCGATCCATGGCGATTCGCTGATTCGACTTTATTATCTGGACCACGACGACGTATAAATAATGACCATGTACGAAAACTTCTCTGGCCACCTCGCCCCCTCCCTCAGCCGCCGACGAAATGAGAATGTCATTTGCTCGATTGGCAATATAACTATATCCGAAGAAATAATCAAAAATCGAAGCGAAAATTTCTCCATTGATTTATACCCAATATGGAAACTTTTCTACCAAATTAATCTGAACTTCGTATCGAAGAATCGAATACGGATGGAAGTCGTCGACGGTGGATAGAAAAAAACATCGCTGACAGATTTTTTTTCTCGTCTTCTGTCATCATTCGGTCGCCAGAACTATTTAGAATTAGAATACAAGCTGCCATCAAAAGACACCGTTGATGGGTAAATTGACCCAAGGCTGGAGATCAAGCAAAGGAATCATTTGATCTAACCCCGATTCATTTTATAATTGCAATCACTCGCAGAAACGGAGACAAAGTCACGAACAACAGATTAAAATAAGTAATTAAAAATTAATTAAGAAGACCGCTCGTTTCGCTTTGCTCGTTGAAAAAAAAAACACTAGCCAAAGATGTCGCACAGGGGAGAAAAAAAAGGGTCAAATGTTTAAAAGGTTGAAATTGAAAATATTCCCATCGCAGCAGTCTCGAATAAAATTACACCACGTAAGTACCACGAAAAAAAATTTTAAACAAATTAAACATCTTGGAAAATTGCAACTACGAAGACGACGTCGACGTAAAAACACCAACGAAGCTAATATTCAATTAAAGCTCTACCATTTTTGTCGTCCCGAATGGAAAAATAATAAAGAAAAAAATTTCAAAATAGGCCTCGAAACCCTGTGGGCAGTGTAGCTCAAACTCACGTATTTTTTTTAATTACGCGAGTTTTCAAAGCGAAACTTAAAATTCTTACATCGAAGGAAGCGAAAGCTACGCGTGATGGTGAGTTTTTAAATCCCTTCGTCGGTGTCGTCTGGTATTGCGAGTTTCCACCTTCGTCTAAGGTTGGGTACAGTCTAGGTACAAGTTAACCACTGTCACGAACAACTTGTCGATTGCGTGAAATTCGTTTACACCGAGAAATGTCCAGCGAGAAAAATGTATCACGGTGGCAGCCTCTACAGGAGAGATTATTTTAACGAAAACGTGCTGGGTAATTTTCGATATTTTAAAAAAGTAATCAACTTTCGAGTTATTTTCGGAGCCAAGGTAGAAATACGAGGAAGATAAAAGTTACGATATTTTAAGATGAAATTCTCTATAGAAAATTTGGAGATTTCGTTTCTTTATAAAATTGGTTGCAATTATCAGCGGATTCAATCTTGTAAAATTTTTCAAACATTTCGACGAAATTCATTTTTTTATACTTGAAACTAAAATTAAATAATGCAAATTAGAAAATTGGGACATTGGAATTGAGAGAAATTTTCTCATCTTCATCTACAATGACTCTTGATTTGAATTAACTGAACTTTACAATCAGGAGAGAAAAATTACTTACTACCTTCCTCATTTTCCACCATCCTCTGAAAAATTTCAAAATTATATGTATTTTATGCAGAAAAATTGAAGGAAATTGTTTTCTAATGAAGTAACTTTATTCGAGGTCATAAATGGAATTGACTTTTCGTCCAAAAAATTGGAACCTTATAAAATCCCAGTATCACAATCGTAAACTTCAGGGCCTCAACAATGCTTCAAAGTCCCAAAATATCGATTTCCAAGCCAAGAAAAGATCAATATTTGAGTCCTAATAGCAATTAAAAACTTAAAGTGCATTATTCCAAAAAAATAAATAAAATGAACAAAAGTCAACAATCGTTTAAGAATCGTGTCTAAAGAAAGAATTAAAAAGTCAAGATATTTGGAATTCGGGTCAGAAAAAAAATGATTTCTTAGTTGAGGTAGTCCATTTACATTTTTAACAAGTACGAAAACGTACTCATGCATTTTTTATGATCATAAAAAAAAAGGCCTGAAAACGTCAGCTCATTTGAAATAAAACTGAAAAAGACTGTTTTTTTTTCAGAATTAGTTCAATTATTCCAACCTTCAAAGTGCTTTTATTGAAAAATTAGGACCTTAAAATTACTACTTTGGATTATTACGTCAAAAAAAATGGTCTAAAAACTCATTAGAATAAGAAAAAAATTATTTTCACGGTAGAAGCACTCAATTACATTTTTTTTATACTTTTCAAAAAAAAAAACTCTAAAAAATCCATCATTTTTTGTTTATGTCAAAAAAGGCCTCAAAATATCAACGCAATGGACAAGTTGCACGAATTTTTTTTTGGAAAAAAATCATGAAAAATCGAAAGTAGACATTAAAAGATGAAGATTAAAAAAAAGAAAAAGAAATTTGGTCCATTAGAACTCTCGCAATGATTTTTTGAAAGTTGCGTTTTCTCGCAGTGTTCAAAAACGGGAATGTGGTAAAATCTGGTAAGGTGACGTCACACCATGAAATTTATCGCGAAAAATACTTGGCTGATTGACAATAATGAAGCGGTTTGAATTATTATACGTAATATTGAAGTTGTTGATAACTACTATCTTACCATGATTATCGACTATTTAAAATGCAGACGAATAATTAAAAACGTATTTGTAAAAAAATATGTATTTGAAAAAAAGAATGTAAAACAAAAAATTCGTAAAAATTCTTATGCGCGGGTGTGCGCCATACGCCACATAAAAATTTCTAACGCGCGAGTGCGCGCCACGCCGCGAATTATAAAACGAACATTGCATGGTGTGACGTCACCTTACCAGATTTTACCATATTCCCGTTTTTGAACACTGCGAGAAAACGCAACTTTCAAAAAATCATTGCGAGAGTTCTAATGGACCAAATTTCTTTCTTTTTTTTTTAATCTTCATCTTTTAATGTCTACTTTCGATTTTTCATGATTTTTATCCAAAAAAAAATTCGTGCAACTTGTCCGAGCTCGATTTGTAAAATTTTTGTTTTATAATCCCATTTGGACATTTTTTCAAAAAATTTTGGACTTTAATAACTATTTTTCAGATAATCATGTCAAAAGAGGGTCTAACACACTTGCATAATTATATGAGGGATGTACCGGTTTATGGTAGGCCATCAAATTGAAATTATTTTCCAACATTTATTATATTCTGACATGGTCTTAAAACGTGAAAATAATTTTCCATTTACTGAGTTGTCGTTTTCAAATTTTAATTTTAAACTTTTGATTTTTTTTAAAAGAAATTTGAACTATAAAAATTATTTTGACTTAGTGATTTCAAGGATAAACGCAAGACGACTTATTGAAGTGTAAAAAAATTTTTTGGACCGAAATAGAATTTTTCGAATTTTTTTTAACCAAATACAAGGTTTTCGAGTTTTTCTGATTTAAAAAAATTCTTCAGAAAAGGATCATTAGGTGTTCTTTTGAAAATTTTCCAGTTTATACCAAAATGTTTCCAAGTGTCTAAAAATGTATTTTTTCCATTTTAAAAAAGCAAACTGACTCTTCTCTCACTCACACCGTTCGGTTTGGTTTTAAAAAAAAATGATTAAAAATGTTGAACTCACGAGAGAGGTATCCCAACTTGAAGTAAAATTTTAAGCTGAAACAAAAATAAATTAAAAGTACCTACGCCATAAAAAAATCCCATATCCAAAAATTTTAGGTGCTTAAATTAATTTCTCGAATTTCGACGAATTTTTAAATTTTCAAAATTATCTCCTCGCCCTGTAAAATATGAAATTTTGATCTATCAACAAAAAAAGCTGAAACTTGGAATATACCCTATTTTCAACCTCTAGAATCGATTGGAAGTGGTTTCAAGATATTCCGAAGCCTCTAAAAAATTTTGAAATTGAAGTTACGAAATTCAAAAAATTGAACTTTAATCGATTAATTAGGTCGCCAATATGAGTAATAAGGCATCATAGCAAAATTCCGAAGAAAAAAAGTAACTTTTAGTGACCAAAAAGTGACCAAAAAATTACCAAAAAGTAACCAAAAGTAACCAAAAATTCGATTTTTTCGGAGAAATTTTTTACAGTTAAAAGAGGGCTGAGAATTTAAGAAAAAAATGAGGGGAGGGGGTCAAAATTTAATGAAAAAATTAGGTATCTAAAAATCTAACTTTTTTTAGTGGCACTTTAGGAGGCAGATATACATAAATAATTTAATTATACAGATTTGAGCAAAGAAAAATTGAAAAATGACGAGATTTTTGGAACAAACAATTAATATATGACCTATAATTATCTACTCTCTAAATCTAAATCAGTCAATTTTCGAAAAACTGTGCCTTTTTGAATCAGTGAAATGAATTTATTTGAAAATCAGTGATATTTCAATTGTTTGATTGATTTATTTTAGTCAAAAGTATTGATTTATTCTGTCAAATGGGGAATTGATTGAAAAATCAATTACTTTACTGATTTAAAAAAACAGATTTTTTTCAAATTTAGAAACAGAATTATTGAAATGAAATTTTTTTGAAAAATCATTATCAACCTTTAATTTTTTTCTTGAAGAATTTTGAAAAATAGCTATTTTTACGTGAAAATTTGAAATTTTGCTTGGAAATGCGAAAAAAGTGACTTTTAGTGACCTTTTAATGAAAAAAGTGACTTTTAGTGACCAAAGTCGAAAAAAGTGACAAATACCCTAAAAAAGTGACCTGTTATGATGCCTGTATTGTAATCCGCGATTATAGGGGCTAAAGTTCATATAGACGATTTTTATGGGATTTCTCCAGTGCTGAAAAATTAAAAAAAATTTCTGGAGGTTCCGAAACGTCTCTGAACTGCTTCCAATCGATTCAGAAGATTGAAAATAGAGTCTATACCAAATTTCAACTTTTTTTGTTGATTAGATCAAATTTTCATATTTTGCAGGGCGATTTGGGAGGTGATTTTGAAGTTTCAAAAATTCACCAAAATTCGAAACATGAACGTTAGCATTGGAAATGTTGGACATGAAGGGGAGAGGGATTCTTTTATGATTTACCTCAAGTTTATTTTTGTTTCAGCTCGAAATTTTACTTCGAGTTGAGATCTCCCTTGTCAGTCTTCTTTATACTCTTGAAAATTTTTTTATGGAAAATCAAAAACTTGATAACTATCATGACTCTTTAGAGATTTTGTCTTCAAATAAGGGTCAAAAAACGTCAGGAAATTAGAATCGAACCAAAAGTGATCTGATGATTTTGATTTAATTTTTCTAATTCCCCTCTCTGAGGATATTTTCTAATGAAAATTAGGATCCTAAATTTTCATTCTGACTTTCCGATAACTTGGCCAAAAAAATGTACTTACATTTTTTGATGAAAAGTGAAGGCCCTAAAATTAAATTCCTAAATTTTAAGATTTTGTTCTTGAAGATTTATTGATTTTTGGAGAAAAAAATGAAATTATTTAACCATCTAAAGTAAAATTTTTCAGCGAATTGAAAATTGGAAACCCTGCAGTTCGAGGGGGAAAATTCAAACAAGTTCAAATTTTATTTTCATGTCCCTCATTCGATAATTTTTCTTCACCAAAATCCAATTTCATACGAATACGAGCACGACTAAAACTAAAATCCATTTTAGAAACACCTCGATAAAAATTACGACCATCACCGAGCACTTTTGCAGATTACTTATTAATCTATTCTCGAGTACCGCTACAATCCAAGGACATTTGGGCCTTTTTTCACCTCCATCGCGCATCCTACCGCGTTATTGACTAATCCTTGATAACATATTACCAGACATTCGATATACGTTACCTAATCACTTAGCGAATACTCGTTAAAAGACTATCCTTCCTTACCTGAAACACACAAACGAAAACAAACAATTACAAAATTAATATCGCTGACAACAACAACAACGACAACGGAAATTATGCAAATTAGCCAAATATTTATCCGCCTCGCCATAACTCGCGAGACTAAGCAAACGTTCGCCTCGATTCGAGAACGTGCTACGTATAAACGTAAATTCGCCAAAAAATATATCAATACTACCGAACGAAATTTCCATTAGAAAATGTAAATTTCCGCTCGTCTCGACGAATCCGACGCTGGAGAATTTAAATATCCTCAAATTCGTTTTGATTGCGCATTAAAAAGTAAAAAAAAAAAATCCAGACCATCTCTCCAGTTCTCAGATCCCTCAACTTATTTATTTTTAATAAACTTTCGTCAAAAAGCTCGACAAAGGGGCTGCGTATATAAAACCGGGGGTAAATTGAGAATTTATCTAAACTCGCGAGCATGATAATAAAATTCTCGCTCGTTCGGTATTACAGGAGCAAATTTACATATAGAAATAGGCGCGGTATTGTCCGATGCACACATTCGAGATAAGCGACGTCGACGCCGAAAGTAATTTAAAACGGGACAGGGCGAGGTGAAAATTTAAACTTGAAATTCGCCGTCGAGCACGAAGTCTTGTAAATTTGTTCGTTAATATAAAAGTTACCGAGTGAACCGCGTTTTCGAATCATGTCACGAATTCGAAACGCCGAGTCGAAGAGGAAAAAAAGACTAGCGTTGATATTTAAAAATAAAAACAACAATGTGGAAATTTCAAGATGGAAACTTTTGTTTTTTTGCAGAGAAAAAAAAATCGCGGTTGTTTTTACGCCGCGGAGACGAAATAATTTCCAACTCTTTTTTCTACTCCTCGACTCTGCGGTGATAAATCGCATTGGAAATTTATTTTTCAAAATGTCACGACCTGGTTTTTTCCCACTATTTGGCGAAAACTTTCAATCATTACGAATTTCAACTTCGGCTTGTATTTTTGTGACGTGGCGTGGCGGAAATTCACCAAAGCGACGTGCGACCGGCGATGTGCTATATTCGTATAAAACAACTTTAACCATATGATTATACCTGGCTGCTGTGGCCGGATAAGTTGGTATGGAAATTCATCAAAATGCTTAGATAATTCCAGGTTAACTTGTTTTTAAGCCAAAGGTAGCATATTACAAGTACGCTCAAAACGACTGTTAAATAATTTACGACTCGAGTAATGCCTCATTGCCGTGCTAATGTAGACGTTTCAGTTCCACAAATGTCGTAAATCTATTCGTACAAAGGTAAAGGTTACCGTAATCTTACGCCTATTTTAGTACAGAAGCCAGCTTCACAGCCGAGTACAAGTTACCGGACAAAAAGTTGAACGCGGTGAGAATTTTCTATTTCGAATTGCGGTAGCTTTAGAGTCTCGAATTGCTGAAAGGTTTCGTTCGTGCGGCTCTGGTATACCGTAGTATAATCGTTATTTACTTTAAAAACTTTTCCCACACTTTGAGCCAGTCTGGATCGATTAATTTTCCTCAAATGTACTCTCGACAATGGAAAATTGATAGCGGGAAATTCGTCGAGACTTCGGAGTTGGAGAAATTTTTTCCAACGTGGGAGCGAATAATTGATTTAAATTTTAGAAGACGCGGGGTGAGGGAAAATTTTCAGAAATTGACGTATACTTGTAACAATAAGCAGTAGGTTTTCGGAGTTTTATTCCCAATTGAAGAATTGAGGTCAGGGCTGGTCGAACAGAACAGAACAGTAAGGTTATGAACAAATAAAAACACTCGAATTTCTGTTTCGGCTGGACAATAAACAAAATTGACAGAAATTTTTGGAAGTGGTCGTTTTAAAGGATGAATCGATTTTTGGGGTGGATTTCATGGTTTAACAAAATTTCAAAAAATACGATTATACGATATAAAATGAAAATGAGCACTTTTTAAAAAAACTCTAATGTTGATATTCAGAATTTTTGACTCTGCTCCCTTTATAGAGGGCAAAATCTCTTTTTTATTAACAATTACTGGAATGATAATTAGAGCTTCCAAAAACCTTTATTTTGATACCCATATTGCATTTTTCAAAATTTTGGGCCCCTCTCTCCCCTAGGGGCTCAATTTTGGTATTTGGGTCAAATGAGTACCAGAATGAGAATCAGCGCCCTTGAAACCATGCAGACTGATACCAATATCGTATAATCGTATTTTTTGAAATTTTGGGCCCCTCGTTCCCCTTTGAGGGGCTCAATTTTGGGTTCTGGGTTAAATTAGTGCCGGAATGAGATTCAGTGCCCTGGAAAACTAACATTTTGATACTGATATTGTTTTTTTTTTCAAAATTTTGAGACCCTGTTCCCCCTAGAGGGCTCAATTTTTGTAATTAGGTTAAAAGCCTGCCGGAATAGGATTCAGCGCCTTCGAAAACCTATATTTCAATACCCATATCGTATTTTTCAAATTTTTGGGCCCTCTTTCCTCCCTAGGGAGCTCAATTTTGGTTTTTGGTTCATACGAGTACCGGAATCAGAATCAGCGTCCCTCAAAACCTACATTTCGACACCAATATCGCCCCTATTCCTCGAATTTCAAAAATCTCAATCTTTCACCCCCTCATTCAAGGGTGAGTATTTCGAAAATACTCAAAAAATGCGACTTTTGAAAAGACAGCGTGAATGTGGACACTTTTCACGGTATATTTTCACGGTGCACTTTTTTCCATATTGCCTGGCACTTTTTAGTAATCGAGCCATTTCACCCTAGCTTGCACATTTGGCACACTGTGGCGACACCTCGACACCTGAAACCTGAAACTGAAAACCTGAAACTTGAAACATTTATTATGAATGTTGACAAAAATTGGCGAGTGAGTTTACTTTGAGTAGGAAATTCAGCAAAAAAAAAAAAAAAAAAGTAAGGCCTCAATCTCAGAAAGAGACGAAGCTATGGGATCTCAAAGTAGGGTCATTTTCAAAAAAAACACTGTTTTCTGTCACTATTGCTCGGTCAGCCTCCCAAAAAGGTACGATTTGAGTTTTTACACCTCCTCGAATCATTGATCTCGAAATTGGATACAAATTTAGCTCCCTACAAAAAGGTAGAAAAGTAGCAGGTAATAAGTTCGAGGAATCTTTTATTTTTACCAAATTTAAATCTATCACCAAAATACCTCAAAAATCGAGTCAAAATATTTTTTCAGTTGCCTAAAACAATTTTTGATGAAATTTTAAAAAAAAAAATTCATCGCAGTGCTGTCAACTATATTTTGATTTACGTAATTTTTAGAAAATATCAGTTTAAAAGAAAATTATTTGGTAAGATGGTGAAATCGGTCTGAACCGATCGGGACAAAAATCACCTTAAATGTTGGTACTGATGTAAAACCACCTCAAAAAATTTTGATGGTCCAAAAATTTTTCAATTTTTATAGATTATAGTACCTATTATGTAGATGTTGGTAATTTTTCAAAAAAAAACCCTGAATTTCCCGGGAGTTTTTGCGATTTGAAAATGTTAAAAATTCGCCCAAAAAAGGGGGAAGAGGGCCATGAGTGTTTTTTTCTTTAAATTTTTGTTATATCCTTAGGTAAAACATATTGGGAGGGGGGTGATAGATGGGTAAAAAAGAGAGTTTTTTCCAACATTTCAGGTGATTTTTGTCCTGATTGGTTCAAGGGCTGATATTCACCATCTTACCAGGAAATGGGGGTTTCAAAAAAAATCATCTTCTGCATTTATTTTAATGAAAAAAACAATCTTGACCTAGTTTTCAAGTCACTGAATAACCAACCAACTTGAATTCTTCTAAGATTTGCTTGAATCAAAATGCTTCTTGGCAACATGACCAAAATTTTTTTTTAAATATGATCAGAAATTATTCCAGTAACCAAATTTTGAGGTGTTCTAGTGAGCAATTTTAATTTGATGATAATAAAAAGTCTTAGAATTCGTGATCTGAAACTTTTCAGCCTTCCTCCTAGAGGGCAAAAAATAATACCCAATTTTGAAGTCAATGTTTCAGAGAGGTGTAGAAATTCAAATCACACTTTTTAAGGTAGCTGGCCAAGGTTTCGAGCAAGTGGCACTACCCAAAAGTTGAAAACGCCGCATTTTTTCGAATATACTCCACTTTGAAGTCCTTAGTTCCCCTTTATTTGGGGAGGGGGAGATGAGGCACAAAATTTTTCAAGGAGTTCTTCCACTTGAGGTAAACTACCTCACCAATTTTAGTTAAAATCCAGCGATTTTTTTTTATTCATTATGAATCCTAATTAACAACATTTAATAAGGAAAGACCTAGATACGGAAAAAATTATTTTTCAACTTCAAATACCCATATATTTTTTGGGGATAATAATTTTCAAGTTGACACGTTTGTACCATTTTTTTAAAATGTACTCCATTGTCCCCCATTTTAGGAAAAATCGATTTTCATAAAATCATACCTACATATTTCTAGATATAGTTCATTTTGACACGCCAACATTCTCAAAAATTGTTACAATTTGATGAGTTTCCAATTTTCTGTTCGTCAAAAATGTAAAATGAGTAGAGAAATTCGTAACATTTTCAAAAAATCATGTTTCCAGTTCATTTTTATACAATTACGTTGAAAAGTGATGATTTGACCATCTACACGTTCACATTCCATAACAAAATTTTGAAATTTTTGCCAATTTTGAAAGGAGTTGATTTAGAAAAATGGTTGAATTTTCAAAAAATCATATTTCTAGCACATTTTGGCTCAAAAATCATGATGATTGGACAACTGGGGCGCTTACATTCCAAAAAAGTATTGAACTTTTTGTTCGTTTTCAAAAACGTAATACTGAAAAATGTTCTAGATTTTTAAAAATATAAATATAATTTGATTCATTTCGGCACATATCGTAAAACAATCTTGATAATTTGAAAAAAATGGCGCGTTTACGTTCCAAAAAAAAGTTCTCAATTTTTTAATCGTTTTCGGAAGAACAGAATATTTTATAAACTTGCTAAATTTTCAAAAAATCATTCTTCCAGTCAATTTTAGTGCCCACTAGCCTCACCAAAAATTATGACATTTAACATTTGGCACACTAAGTTTCAAAAAAAAATCCAATTTTTGTTTTCTTACCAGATTTTAGATGTAAACCTAGAACATCAAGAAAATTCTCGAAAAAATTTCGACCTTGTGATACATTAACGTTGGAAAATAATTTTGACAAACTTGATCCATAACCGCATTTACATTCCAAAATATTTGTCATCAATTTTTTAGTTTATTTAAAGCAATATATCACAATTATACTCATTTCCTAACAATCACGTTGTAAAATGAACACTATTCCAACTATTTCTGTATGTACTAAAATTTATTACGAGATTCAAAATTATTTACAGATCCCTAAACCCGAATTATTTTTCAAATTTCCATCGAAGCGAAATTGTATCATCTAAACTTCCTCAATTCTAACAAACGCGGAAAAAAGAGCCACCTCCATATCTAAAAAATAACCACGTTTAATAACTAAATTCCTCGCTTGAAAAAATGCAAAAAATGATTGGAATTTGTAATTTTAATCAGCGAACGAATCGAACGACTATTAATTTTATATTCGCGACATTTTGTCAATACGAATTGAAACTATTTCATTATTAGAAAACCTGGTATCAAAGTAGAATCTGGAATACACTTAAATTATATTCGCCAATTCTTCGATTCAAGATTGGTTGGTACAGAAATCTCGACTTACACTCCGTCTTGATAATCAAAATACCCGCACTTATCAAAAAAAAACCTCCGAAGAGATCGACGGCGTGGTCGAAACTGGAGCGAATTGCGCCATCACGAGTCTCATTATAATTACAAAAGTCGAATCTCGAGTCGGTTGTTTTTCTCGTTTCACGACCGAGCTCATAAAAAATAAATTCTTTTAAACGTTTCGCTCGTAAAGCTCGCGGAAAACTTTTCGTCACCTGTTTTGCATTCCGAAGCGAGCCAACCTTTAATTTATAAGTAGTCCGTTTTATATTTTTTTAAATTAAGCTACCGCTGTTTTCTTCGCCTAAGGTGACATGCTGAATTTCCACGCGTTTAAAATATAAATAACGAGCTTCGAGCGAGAGCTCGCTTAAAAATTATAAAAAGGTAATTAAAGTTCGATATTTTTGATAGTTTTCGGTTCAACCGAAAAGTATTGAAATTCGAAACGTGGTTTTTAATTTTTAAATAACATCGATCATCGTGAACTTAACCCTTTCCCTTTTCCCTTCGTGGTGAAAAAAAAGAAAGAAATTCTAAAATGACATGAAAGAGCATTCCTCGTGTTTTATTAGACGTACAAAACAACTAATGAAGTAATGGGCAGCATATTACGGTTGAAAAGGGATCCGCCAAAATCAAAGGGGACCTTAGAGAGTATAAAAATGACCACCGCGTTAACATTCGAAACGGACCGAGATCATTCAACTTTTGCGGTCCCTTTGAGGTCAAACAATTTAAACAGAGTTTTCCTTCGGTTCGGCGTGGCTTCATCTGAAAATCCATAGGCATTCGGTTAGTATAATATACACTGGCAGATCCAGCTGTGTCCCCACTGTGCCCTGGTACAACTGTTAATTGTCGAAAAAATTTTGACAAATGATAGTTTCAAACTTGAGATCGATACTTTCAAAGATCGAATTCTAACCCCTTCTCACAAAAAATGGGACTTGAGTAACCTATAATTAGGTAAAAACTGAAGCGACTGAAATGCCATAAAAAAAATTAAAAAGTAAGCAAGCACAGTCTTAAAACATTTTTTTTCTACGTTTTGAAACAGTTACAATAATTTTTATTTTTTAGGTAATTTTTTTCAGTTTTAGAAGATTGTAAAAGATTACTATAGGTGCTTGAAAAAAATCAATTTTTAGAAGTTGATTACCTTTCAATTTTATTCAATTCATTTATAGCAAATTTTTCGATTCTTGAAATATTTTGTTAATATGAGACGCAGCCAGGGATACCCGACCATATGTCGGAATTTTTTTTTGTTTTTTTGGCTCTTTAAGTAGTACAGACTTGTACCTTTCGAATAGCGCAAACCGCATCAAAAAAGGTTGAGAAATGAATTTTCTATGATTTTTCAAAGTAAAGTTTTGAGAAAAACGCAAAACAAAATTTGGAACGGTTTTCAATGAATAAAAAAAAATTATGTTCTGTAAACGACTTTTCTCATCGGAAATGGTTTATTTACGTCCTCTTACATCACTATAGGTCATTGACCCCTTCCAGAAGTTGCCGGCATCGAAAATCGAAACTATACCATATGTCGGGAATCATCTTTTTCAAGAAATAATGACATTTTTGGTACAAAATTTGTTTTTTTAATAATCGTACACCACTGTAGTTCATTAAAACGAACCTGAAATTACGTGCATTGAGAAATGAAATCATAGTGCAAGTCAAACAACTTTACAAACCAAACGGTGAAAATAATGCTTTGAAAATTAGTGTTCAACAAATATCCGGATAATCGAAATGAAGAAAAAATTGAATTTTCGATTTCGATAATCGATTTTTCAATTTCGATTTTTCGATTTCGATAATCGATTCTTCAATTTCGATTTCGATAATCGATTTTTCAATTTCGATTTTTCGATTTCGATAATCGACCTTTAAATTTTGTGAGGGTTCGTGAAAGAATTCGGGAACTCTCGGAAAAGTTCAACCGTTTTCGGGATGTTTTCGGAGCTGTTCGGCAATTTCCGTGTGAATATCCGGATAATCCAAATAGTATTTGGTACATATTTGGATATCCGGATATTTATTGAACACTACTACGTTTCAATAATAATGAAAGTTGTAAATTTTAACATCTTTTTATAAAATTCCGACATATGGTATGGTTTCAATTTCTCAGAGGCCTTCAGCAAAATTCGTTTTTTAACCAAGAAGATGACACTTTTGGGACCCGAACCTATTCTCATATGAAGGTAGAGGGTTCATAGTATACAAATTGATAAAAAAAAAATTCCCATATTTTTGGTCATTTTTTCTTAATTTGCGTTTTTCTCGAAATTTACTTTTCCGACATATGGTCGGGTATCCCTGGCTGCGTCTCATATGTTTCGATTTTTTTTCGAACAATATTATGGAATATTGTAGATTTTTGAAAAATTATCCAAGTTTTAGAATAAAAAAAAAAAACGGTTTATGAAAACTATCCAATTTGTGAAAAACAGTGTTGTGAATTGAAAATCGTCCAACATTTGGAAAATCGTCTATGAGAAAATTTAAATTTTGAGAAAATTGTGCAATTTTTTGCAAACTGTACGACAAAAAGTTTAAAAAATCGTTCAATTTTTGGAAAATTCTTCAATTTTTGGAAAATTTTTCAATTTTTGGAAAATTCTTCAATTTTTGAAAAATTCTTCAATTTTTGAAAAATTCTTCAATTTTTGGAAAATTTTTCAATTTTTGAAAAATTCTTCAAATTTTGGAAAGTTCTTCAATTTTTAGAAAATTTTTCAATCTAGTTTGGGAAATTTTACATTTTTGTAAGATTCTTCAATTCAAAATTCTTCAATTTTCGTAAAATTCTTCAATTTTCGTAAAAATTTTTCAATTTTTGTAAAAATTCTTCACTTTTTGAATAATGATCCTTCAATTTCTGTAAAATTCTTCAATTTCCGTAGAATTCTTCAATTTCCGTAAAAATTCTTCACTTTTTGAATAATAATCCTTCAAATTCCATAGAATTCTTCAATTTTCGTAGAATTCTTCAATTTCCGTAAAAATTCTTCATTTTTTGAAAATTAATCCTTCAATTTCTGTAAAATTCTTCAATTTTTGGTACATTTTTCAATTTTGGGTAAATTCTTCAATTTTTAGAAAATTTTTCAATTTTCGTGTTGAAGTCAGTATTATAATACAAATAAATAAATTAAAAAATAAATAAAACTCTTCAATGTATGGAAAATTCTTGTGCTGATCATGAAAAATTCTTCAATCTACTTGTTTTTAAAAAATTTCAATTCTCCAATTTCAAGAAAATACCATAAAATTTTTTAAACATTCTGAAATTTTTGGAAGACTTTTCAATTATTTTTAGGAAATGTCCTTAAAAATTCACAATTTTTGGAGAATTTACTACTTACTTAGGTATTTTGGAAAGAATTACAACTCATAAAACATGTTTTATTTTTTAAAAAGTTCTTCAATTCTTGGAAAGTTTTTAAATTTTTGGAAAATTCTTAATTTGTGATATGCTCTGTGAAGAGGGATCACTTTTCGGAAACCAAAATTTTTCAGAATTGTGTTGGAAATAAGTAATCGATTCTAAAATTTTAATGAATTTGAAAAGAACAATTTTAAATTTTCAGTTTAATAGGTTCCTTGCCTCAGTATGATTTGAAAAAAAAAATTCTAATGCACTTCAGAAACTTCTGAAAACTTTACAGCACGTTTTTTTCAAGTTTTTGTTCTTCGGGATATCAACTTCAAAATGGCATATCTTGGTCAATTTTCAAGCGTTTTTCAATTTCTTTTTTTCTATATGTTCAGAATTCAATTCTCTACAAAATGGGCTAAACAATCAATTTTGATTTTTCCAATAATTGATTTCTTTTCACAGAGCGGGCAACATTTCTTTAAAAATTCTTGATTATTCACAGAAAATTTACATTTCTCGGAAAATTTACAAATTTTGGAAGATTCTTCAATTATTGGGATATTTTTCAATATTTAGAAGATTATTCTTCAATTTTTAAAAAACTTTAATTTTAGGAAAATTTTAATAATTTTGTAACATTTCAAATTTTTTGGAAAATCGCTCAAGTTTTAAAAATTTCCTATTTTGAAAAATTGCCTAGTTTTCAGAAAACTGGCACAAGTTTTGAAGAAACTGGTCCATTCCTAAGATGATAACCATCCATGTTTTGAAAAGCCTTTCATATTCAAACACCTCGATCTTGATCTCTAAATATTTACACGATTGGATTGAACGATTCGTCATCGTTGTCACATGCATAATCAAACAGTTCAAGGACGGCTCGCTCCATTGCAACTTAAAAAACACCAACGATTTAAAAAAATGATCCCTGCTTTTAAAAGTTGGTATAAAATTAAACTTCTTATCTCGTAATAAGGAAGCATTAACGAGGGTTAAAACAAAAACAATCGAGTTTTACGATAAACGCCGATAGGATGTTGTTGGGCGTACAGAAAATTATAGCAGAGCGATCTGCTTAGTTCTACGTAAATCCGTTTTCGCACTTTGCCCCTGACGAGAGAGGGGCAGAGTCGATGTAATTACGCCAAAAGTAACATGCTACTTTGAAAGCAATTAGCGATCCCGCAACGTGCTAAGATTAGGGTTAATATAGCCAAACGCGGTCCTTATTTCCCTACGCATGCATATTTAAATGGCTTCCACATACAGGCCATTTGCTAGGTAAAGCTATACACATTTAACGTTGTAGGTGAACCTATTCGCCCTTAAAGCCGATTGCGTCCGTCATCGCAGATCCATAGAGTAACGTACCAGCAACCTCGAGGTTTACACACGTTTCTGGCGTATATAATCTCTAGTTTAATTAAAATTTACTAAATGTCAACGTTTAAAAGGTTATACCTGTACTTATACTTTTACACCGGCGAAGGTTCTTATTAAACTGGGATATTTTTAAATCTTATATTTTTAAAAGACCAAACAGGGAAATAAAATCCGCACTGGTAACCTTCTATAGGCTACGCCATCACGTTATAGATTCATTACTCGCGTTCACGAAATTCGTTATTATCGATTCGACACGAAGACGAACTCGCGATCAATCGTACGTCTAGAGTCTAGACACCGGTCTGCCTTTTTTTTTATTTTAGACGAGTCATCATAATTACGGCGACCTTGATAATGGCACGAATGTCACCTGTAATCAAAAAAATTGCAGGTACATTGTACATCTAAATCGTCGTCGCAATGATGAGATATACCCACGAGTCACGCGTAACACGATTTTATTCTATCATGGTTTCGTGTACATATTATAAGGCGGTTGTTGCGGCGTTTCAATTTCTTCTTTATTATTTTTATAGTTCGTCTTTTTTTTGCCACTTATTATTTCCTATTTACGAGATAACTCAATCAAACGCTAATTGGCAGGTCGAAGATTAGGATTGACAAGACGGTTTTTCCTTCCAAGGTACCCAACCCACTTATTAAATGAGAAATAACGATGAAGGTTTGAACATCTTGGTTTGCAAGTCCACAGGGAATTTTACGCCGTTGGAGAACTGCGTGGGATTTGGAAATCGGAATGTATTTTTAGGATCCAATTTAGGTATTTTTGGTGACGAAATTGGGTGGGGTTGTGCGCCAGGAGGAGAAATTTTGGAATTGGGGGTTCAGAATTTCGATATTTGAATGGAAATTTTTAGATTTTTACGAATTTGGAGATTCGAGGTGATTTTTAAAGATGAATAATATTTTCGATATCGATCTAATTATTTCCAAAAGCTCGTGTGAAGAACTGCTCAGAATCGTAGTGAACAGCAGGAATGAAATCACTCAAAGCTCGGCAGTATGCATTTATTTATTTTTTTCGAGACTGGAATTTCATAATTTTTCCTCTTTCCAGGCACATACATAGTTTCTCAAAACATTCCAAATTTTTTTCAAGTTCAAATTTTTAAAATAATTTTAAGAATGTTGAGACGGTCTTGAGATTCTTAAGAATATTGTAAAAATTTGAACTTGGAAAAGATTAGAAGTTTTGAGAAAATTCAAACCTCGAAAAAAAGTATATACCTATCTTTAGATAAATTAAAGTTTGATCGAATAATTTAGATTTTTTGGACGAAGAAAACATAAATAATTGATAAGTAGTACCTAACGTGTTTTTTTCCACTCTCTATAAAATCTGCAGGAGATTCGAAATATTTGTTTTCACTATTCTTATACTAATGTTTTCTCAAGAATTTTCGCAAGTTTGAATTATTTCTGAATTTTTTCCAGGCTATAAAAGTTTTCCAAGTTAAGATTTTCATAATTTCAAGAAAATTTTCAGATTTGAATTTCCTTTGAAAATTTTCCCTTGAATCCAAGATTGGATTTTCCCAAAAAATTTCCCAAAAATCTAAGAATGAATTTTCTTTAGAATTTACCCAAGAATCTAAGATTGGATCTTTTCAAAAATTTTTCCAAGAACCCAACATTGAATTTTCTCAAAAATTTTATAAAGAATTCAAGATTGGATTTTCTCAAAAAGTTTTCTCAAGAATGCAAGATTGGATTTTTTCAAAACAATTTTCAAAAATACAAGATTGAATTTTCTTTAAAATTTTTCCAAGAATCCAAGATTGGATTTTCTCAAAAATTTTCCCCAAGAATCCAAGATTGGATCTACTCAAAATTTTTTCCAAGAACCCAAGACTGAATTTTCTCGAAAATTTTCCAAAGAATTCAAAATTGGATTTTCTCAAAAAGTTTTCTCAAGAAGACAAGATTGAATTTTCTCAAAAAATTTCCAAAAATACAAGATTGAATTTTCTTTAAAATTTTTCCAAGAATCCAAGATTGGATTTTCTCAAAAAAAATTCCCAAGAATCCAAGATTGGATGTTCTCAAAAAGTTTTCTCAAGAATCCAAGAATGAATTTCCTTTAAAAATTTTTCAATCCAAAAGTAAATTTTATTCTCAAAAGAATGTCTAAAGTTGAAATTTTTTAAAACTTCATTTCAACGGGAAAATTTTCTTCAACTTGACGAACTCTTGTTCCAAATTGAAAAAATCAAATTATCACGAACGTCTCTCTCAAGCTTGTGTAAATAACAACACCCCTTTGAAATCGGAGGTAAGGAAAATTTATGAGGATCTACGGCCATCTAACTTTTTTAAAAAAAAATCTTGTCAAATTCATAAATGAAATTTATCAACAGAATTTTATTGAGTTTTAATCGATTTATTGATCAGAACTTCTGAAAATTATGAAATTCGTTTTTGTTGAAAATTACCATTTTTGGAAAATGGTGTACAATGAGGAAAAATAGTATTTGCTCTATTTCGACCTCCTCACACCAGTTCGGCCATTTTCGATCGATTTTTTGATAAGAATCTCTAAAAATTGTCAAATCATTTCAGGACAATGAATTTTATTATTATCCAAAATGAAAATAACCACTTTCCAAGAAAAATAGTGAAAATAACAATTTCAAAAAATATCGGAAAACTGAAAAAATTAAAATTCCTCGCTCGTTTCAATCTCGTCACATCGATAGGACCATTTTTTTTGATCAATTATATGATAAGAAATAAGAATCTTTGAAAAATATGAACTTCATTTTCGAAAAAGCCTGTTTTTTTGAAAACAGCAAAAAATGGGAAATGTGGCAGTGGTCTGTAGTTGAAAATGATATACAATATTTTCCTAAAAAGAGGACATTCATTTTCGAAAAAATTTTCCGAAATAATAAAGTAAGTAATACCTGTTCAAGAATAATTCTTAAATAAATTTCCCAAGAATTATGGGAAAAAACTTACTTATGACCATTTATATGTACTGTACTCATTATTCTAAAGATGTAAATTCATGACTCACCTAAAACAGAAGAACAAAAACAAATCATTCATAAGTTGAATAATGAAAACTCATGTTAGGAAAGCAATACTAGCTACATGATTATTAGATACATTTTTTTGTGGATTTGACAGGTTCTCATGGGGTGGGAAATAACACTCCTATATTTTCTGGAGAATACCTACATTAGTATCTGACTTTTTGCGATTTTTTTTATTATTCTCTTAATTGCTCAAAAAAAAAAACTATGTATCAAAATATTTTCAGAAAACCTCTAGGAAACTAAACAATTTAAAAAAAAAACCACCATCACTTTCACTCAACTTTCAGCCTCAACATTTAGATAATTTTTTCATCCTCTTCTTTCCTCCTTTGAATTACAAGAATGCTCTTTTTTTCGCTTTCTGCGGAAAAAATCGAACAGCACATGAACTAAGTACAGGCTACCACCCCTGTTTTTCTTGATGGATAAAAAAGTGACGATTTAACAATTCACAATTTATGTTGAATTTTTAAATTTTTGTAGACGAATTTCAAAACGCAACCAGGAGAAAATTTTACGAAACTCGAAAGTTCATTGAATCATTTTGATCCAGAGAAACGAAGATTTTTTTAAATTTGAAAAAAAAAGGTAGTAAAAATGGAGGGTTTTCATTTCTCAAAACCTGGCATCTAAATTCAAGTTTTAAAATTTTTAGAAGGATTTATTTTCATTAAAAAATAATAAACTTGAACATTCAATCATTTCTTGATCAAAGAGGAACTAAAAATTATTTAAAAATTGTAATTTAAATTTTTTTAAAAAAAGGAACAGAAATTTTCTAAACAAATATAGGCAGTTTTTTCGAAAAGGTTTTCGTTGTTTCTAAACCCCCTTCCCCTCCCCTCCACTCAAATACCTTCTGACAACATTTTTCCTACTGAAAAATTGATTTTGACATCAAATGATGGATATTGATTATTTGACGCCGATAAAAATAATTGGAATCGTTTGAAAAACCGGCAATCAAACATGAAATTGAAAGTAAATTCGAAGCAATTCTCAATGCAGACGAACAAACCCACATAATTCATCTTCTTCTCCATCTCCACTTATTCGGTACTTTCATATCAAACACACGCATAGACATGTGTAAAATTGAACATACACGTGGTTATTCAACGCCGACGTGTTCAAATTGCCTATTCTTGTTAACTTCAAGTGTTATTTCAAAGAGCACCCAGTACTCTGGAATCGACCCGATTGTTGGTAAATTTCGAGTTAGAAAACTCAACGAAGAAAAATATTTGACGAAGTAATTAAACGAAAGATAAATATCGCGAAGAGAGCTAAATATTTCCCAACTTTTTCTATTACGATATAAATTTATGATAAACAAATAATAATCGTCTGGTTGAGAGGAGAAATAATTACGAGCTTTTTGCGGAAACGTGTCTAAAGTCCCCAACTCCACATCCCCAGCTGGGAAAATGCGATTTCGATTTTCACAACCGTACGTCAGAAGACAAGTCCACGTTTAAAAGCTGCTTTATATCGCTCAGTGCGGAGGAACTTTGATTACGGAGGAATTTACGAGTAAACGGTGAGATTTTATTATTAGCAATGTAGAGAATCCGTAATATGTAGGAATTCATTTACGTGTTGGCGTATTCAAACAGTATACCGAACGAATACGAGCTTGACACTTGAAACGTTGAAGCTCCGTAGTGTACGATTGCGTACAAGTAGCTCAGTTTGAAGTTTAAACAGGCGGGCTTAAATTTAATGGAAAATTTTAATAGGTTCGAACGTTCGGAATGTGGAATTAATTCTCATACAGTCATAACTCGAAGCGAAAAAATTGCCCGCCGATTTTGATATAGTTTGCAGGCGTCGTCGTCGTAAACTTTGCTAGTATCGTTTTTTTTCCTTTCCGCTCCGGCTTTCGGACGTTTAGCAAAACGATACGACACGACGATCGTAATAAACGAGATTCGCTTTCTAGCTCTTTAACAAGGTCCGTGCTGCGTGCAGTTTGGAAAATTCTCAATTCTTCGCCAATAAATATGTATTCTGGTAGTCTTAAATTACTTCTTGGACGGTAGTTTATCGTATATAAGGCCGATTTATTGAGTATATAAATTGGATCGCGCCAGCTCCATTGGGTCGTTTGGATTATACTCGCAGAGGCAGAGGCAAATCATTCATTATAACGAGGAACGAGTATAATGGCCTCGGTAACGTCTGAATCTTTGGATGAATTAAATTAGCTATGAGGATTTGATCGCAAGTATGAGGAGTCGATTTTTCGAGCATGATTCTGATTTAAGTAAGCTTCAGGATCGTAGCAAAAAGGGACGAATGAAACTGAATTCAAAAAATTGGTAAATTGGTAATTTTACGAGTTATTTGTGGTTGTTGAATTGGAAAATTTGAAAAATTTATGAGGGATTCGTACGAAAAATAATAATCTTATCTCGATTCTCATATTTGAAATGAGAAAAGCCTCTGAAAATTCCACAATGAAGTGAGAATCTGACGACGAACAACAAACTCAAAATGTGAAATACCAACCTATGTGTCAAAAATATGAACCAAACTTGTCAAAAAAATTACACAAGTTAAATCATAAAAACAGCCCCCCCCCAAAAAAAAAAAAAATCCATATTGATAAAATATATGAGACACTTTTTCCTATTTTTCCAAAAATCATGATTCTGAAAAAGATATTGGTACGTTGACTGCTTTTCAAATACTTTCAACGAAATGTGAACTCCCTCATTTTGAATCAGAGAAAAGTCACTGATAAACAGTCAGAATTGCAGCACAGGAAAAAAATCAGCAAAATTCACTGATTTTCAGCGAATTTTCGCTGATTTTTCAAAGATTTTCACCGATTTTTCTGATAATTTCATAAATGTTCACTGATTTTCTCCTGTGCAGCAATTCGAACTGTTTCTCAGTGATTTTCGATAATTTTCACTGATTTATAAATGAGATCGTACAATTTCAAAGATCAACAACGCCTGATTTGTACCTATTAAAATGGGGAAAAAATTTAATGGGAAATTGCCACTTTCGTCAAAATAAAAATCATCAGTTACTAAACATAAAAAAAAAATCATTTTCTTCAAAATGAAAATTCGTCACGTTTCTAAAATGAAAAATTATAATTTCCTTCAAAAGTGAAAAACCGTGATTTTTTATTCAAAATGAAAAATTGTGGATTTTCTTTCAAATGAAAAATCGCGCCCCTGCCAATTTCCCGAATAACCATTTTTTCTAAAACGTTTTCCCCCGAATCCTTTTATTGCTGAAAAAGATTTCTTTTTGGCCCATGTTCAATTCAAAAGTTAGCTCCCCCTTCCTCGAAAGCATTTCTTTTTTGTGAATTTAGTGATATTAAAAACAGAAATCTAAGAAATCAAGCATACCTAATAAATTTTGACATCTAGTTCAATGTCAATAACGTCAAAATAATTTTTGGGTTTTCACTTCTTTTTGTTTTAATTTTTCTGGTCTTTCTTTGAAGTGTTGGTCTAAAATTACTTTAGAAATGAATTTTAGAGTTAAAAAACATACAATTTGATATCAAATTCAAAGTTTTAAAAATTCTGGATTGATAAATCCCTCTTACGAGTGGTTTCGGCATGGTCCATCTTCAATAAACCTCTATCGTTATAAACGAAATTTATATATCATGGGAAAATCAACCTGTGTTTGTAAAAACAATGATTCCGGAAAAGAATGCATTTGTAGTAATGGATTTGGGAAACTGATCGATATTTAAGGAAAATTTTTTCAGGAAAATGGTCATTCGGGTACCTAACTGGTTTCGGAAGAATATCCGGGAATCGAAAAATCGTGATCTTCCTTCAAAATGAAACATCCTAATTATTTTCCAAAATAAATATTCGTCATTTTTCTTGAAAATAAAAAATTGTATTTTTTTCCAAAACCTCCCACTTTATTTAAAAATAAAAATTCTCATTTTCTTTATTTTTTCTAAGCATAACAAATTCTCATTTTTTTCAAAATGAAAATTGTCAAGTTTTCAAAATGAAAAATTGTCAAGTTTTCAAAATGAAAAATTGTCAAGTTTTCAAAATGAAAAATTGTCAAGTTTTCAAAATGAAAAATTGTCACTTTCTTCGAAATGAAAAATTTGTAATTATTATTTTCCTCGAAAATAAAAATTTTCTTCTTTTCACATAGGTACCTAATTAAATGTCAATCTTTTTATAAATCAAGTTTTCAAAAACACAGAACAAAAATATTAATTATTTAAAATTATTTACTCTTTTTAAAAATAAATTGATCTGACCAGATTCAAAATTGGACAGAAGGAAAACTTTTTTCCAACTTCATTTAAAACTGTTGAAGATCAATTTTTTTTTCAAAATGTGAGTATCTCGATTTTACTAAGTAAGTACATAGGTAAGTGAAAAATAGACGTAATCAAAAGAGCCAGCCAAAAGTTATTATATTTGAAATCGGGGGAAAAAAGTTGTAATCTCCACCATATCAAAAAATAAAATGATAATAATTTTAGCTTGTAGAATTTAAAATTCAGGCTTTTTCCATTTACTTTCTTCAAGTTTTAAAAAATTGAACTAGGTATCCAATTTAATTTAAAAAAAAAAAAAATGCTGGAAGTGTTTAGGTAAAATAATTAATACTGTCGTATTTTGAAAATCCAGTTTTACCCAAAAAAATCAACAGCTCATATTTTTTCTTTTACGTAGGTATTAATATTTTTTGGAGGGAAGGAGGAAGGAGAGGAGCAATAATTTCAGGATTTCTGCCATCAACTGTTTAGAAGGACTTTTTTTTTTTTTTTTGAAAAAACATAGATACGAGCTTTTTGATAAAATCGACCGAGTTTTGAGCTAAGACCACAATAATAATTTTGTCAATCTTGACTTTTTTAAAGAAAAAAATTTTTAAAACAAAAAATAGGTACGTGATTATTTTTTTTTCTGAAAAATAGAGGTAGGTAAGTAGTGAATAATTGTTCAAACAATTTTTTGTGTGAAGGAAAGATGAAATTACCCACATCATAACACTAGAATTGTTACCTTAAATTTTTAAAAATTTTCTCAATTTTCGTAAATATTGACAATTATTATTAAATTTTTCGATAGAAAAAATGGCGTTTTTGGGAAATCGCGATTGAAGTTTGAGTATACTTTTTTTAATATTAAATTAAGGAATTGAGCTGGGGAAAAAATTGTAACGTAAAAATTTCATATTTGTGCTACAAGAAAACAGCTCGCCCATCACTGGATATCTTTTCTATTTTTTCTATATTGAAAACAAACGGTTGAGTTATATGTCCTTTTTGTTCTGACAAAATTTCATTTCGACCCTTCTACGTTTGATGACGTATAATTTTTCCGGAAGTGAAAATTTAAAAAAAATCTTCTTACAAAAGTTGAAGAGAATGAAAAAAGGAACATTTTCGTGAGAAAAATTTCAAATTATCTTTTTAGGGAGCGGATATATCGCACTTTGAAAAATGACAACTTTTTTTCATTTTCTTGGTTACAAAAAAATGCTAAAAATACATTTTAGACGAATTGTATTATTTTTTCAAATTTATGACAAAAAATCAACTAAAAAAACACTTTATTAAAATTTTAAAATTTTACAATCATCTGCACAGTGAAAAAATGAAACATTACGCAAATTCTCGAAAATCAAACATGTATAATGTAAGTACCGAAATTGCGAACGTCGCATTTTAAAAACGCCATAACTCTTCGAGGAAAACATATTGGAAGGTGGGAGGGGGCTCATTGGATAGAGAAAACTTCATAGAATACGAATCGCTTGTCGCATCAGAAAGGACATACGCTGAGTTATGCCCTTTTTGTTGTGACACATTTAATTTTTATTCACAACACATGTAAAATTATCCCCATAGCACAGATTAAAAAATACCTTTTTCTCTAGTTTGGTAGGGAGGCAAAGTTATCCAAGTTGCAGTTACATTTACCAGTAATTCTAGTAATTTCACATCATACGATTAATATTTTGAAAAAATTTCTCCATTCCTTTCATGTATCCGCATATTACCTTTTTTATATCCAAATTGAACGATGTCAATAAAAAATTAACTACCTGCGTAATTTATTTACCTATAAATGTTATTTTAATTTTTGGTAGTCCGCATTGACCAATTTTAACATTGATTAATGGGTGTTTTAAAGAATTAGAACGTATTTTACGATACGTCGATAAATTTAAACTTCATTTACTCGTAATTTCTTTCGACATTCTTCTCAAATACTTTCTTCTTTTCCAGAATCAAGCAAAACGACCATCAAAAACCTACAAAGAATCCACGCGCACATCCATATCTTCATCGAGAAATGAAGTCACGCAAGACCATGTTAAAAATATCTCACCTCAAATATTAAAATCCTTTTCAAGGCTCCGGATCATCATCCGTATTAAAAATTCGCATCACAATTGAAGACTCGCTGGCAACATCAATCATCGACACCCTGCCTTCCTCCAATCCCAACTCACATTACTCAAAATCCATTTATTATCCGTAGCTTCGACGCGAACTCGACTCGAGCACACCTCGAAACACAGAGAAAAAAAACCAACAACGCGAAACAGCGACAGTAAAATTACACTTTGTAATACAATGGCAAGGTTCAACTACCCGAGTACGCTCATTAAAAATAAATAAATTGTATTCCCGCGTATACCTTTACCTTTGGTAAGCATGGTACGAATAGTTACACCCTTGATAATTGATGAATTTCGCAGCGCACATGCACACTTCGATTACGAATGCGTTTAAAGGGTTATAGTAATTTTACTTATTTCGTCGATAAAACACGCCGTTGTGTAGCCAACGTTCGTCGCTGGTTTGGTAACATCTCGGGCTCGGGGGAGATTTAAAATCTTATTACGTCAAAGAAGTTACCCCCGCGTCCGGGGAAACCTCGAGTATTACAACAGTTGGCTGCGGCAAAAAGGCGAAACTTAGTCGAGCCATGTTTAATACTTTAAAACAATTAATTCGGCTTAACTTTTTCGCAAATTTCGTTAGGTTCGGGTTTATAAAGCGGGCCGCATCGGCGGTATGTAAAAATAAAACGTCAACTATGGTTGCGATAAAATGGCGAAAATGTGCCACCGCCGACCGATGTCTGAGATGATTTCCAGACTCGATAATTCACCGGATGATTAAATAAATGAACGAAACTCGTGAATCGAATTACCTGCGATGAAGATTAATTAAACCCAACGTTCGGATCACTTATCATCACAGCACTTTGAAAAATCCATCATCGTACACGATCACAACCTACCTCAACGCGGATGAAATTTTCACACTTATGATCGAAAATCGAATTGGAAATGAGAAAAAGGCACGATGCTCGATTACGCCACAGGGGTTTACCGTTAAATCACCGATTCGATCGTGAGGTCGAAGCATTCGCCAATAGGTCGACTCGTGTGGACGACGACGCGTTTGCCATGCCGCTTACTACGCGTATGACGCTTCCAAGTTCCCAATCCCAATCTATTTGACATGTAAATCGTATTCGTATAGGAGAGGAATCGTCTATGGGGGAACATAAGATACCTAAACCTATGCTCAACACCATTAACGGTTTTTGTCTCCAGCGTTCGACCACGCTTTGACCTAGTGCGCCGTTCATTTCAACCTATAAAACGTTGCCAAATGATTTTCCATTACCGAACCACGGTATACCTAGGCAAAGTCGCATATACCAGCAATTCTATCTGTACTGGCCCAAATATATCTATTACGGTCTTCCAACTTTGGGAAAATTATTTCGCTTCGAACGAACATTGTAAATACTCGAGGTAGTCGGGTACTTTTTTTATATTTTTTTCATACGTGCGTTTCGCCAGGTCAGACAACACGTGATTAATACATCTTGAGAAACGAGCACGTTCGTCCTCTTCTGCTCTTTTCTCTCAGGTAGTTTTTTTTTACCTCCGTTCCTAGCTAATGTTTTGTCTCCTTTTTTTCACTATACACGTCTGTAAATATTTTACAACTGAGAAAAACACTGGTACACGCGTGAGAATGGTCGGGTACAGTGTAACGACGTGTACATGAATTTTTTTCTCCTCGAGATCCGTTTAAATTGAGACTTTCGTTTCGATGAGCGACCAAATCATATGTCTCTGGGTACCGACGGGTTGAGTATCTCAATCCACACGTATAATAACATTAAGTATAGGTTGGTGTTTTTTTTTCAACACACGACCGTACAGGAATGCCGCTTTGGTCGATGATTGGCAAAATATTGTGTTTTTTTGCGATATGATAGGTATAGATACATTTGTACGGGCGATTGGTTATGTTTGCTCATGATGTGAAGAGATTTTTTTACATCGGTGTTGAGTGTTTTCTTTATGTTAATAGGTGGGATTAGGATGATGGATTTCGTTGTTTGCTCACGTGTCTGCATTTTTGTTTGCGTTGGAGTTTGATAGGTAGGTAATGAAATCGTGATAAGTTTTTTGAAAATTATTGCTAATGGGGTAAAAATTGGTATTTAAAGAGATAGGTATTTGATTAGGATTAATTTCATAAATATGAGCAATTTTTTTTAGGAAAATCAGTTTAAAAAATTCACTTAGGGAATAAAGTTGGAAAGATTTTAATAGCATGAAAGGAACAAGATACACTATAATTGTTTTCCTTTTTCTTCAACAAATAGAAGCGTACAATTTTTTTGAAAATTTGAAAAACGAGGCGGATTTGATATTTTTAGTGAAACCACCTTTCATAAGAGAGGGATGGAGAACAAAAACAGCGGGGTGGTGAACATTGAAAGTGCCACTGGTTGCCCTTCTCAATTCATTTTAACACTTTGTTCTTGTGATGTCGTATTTTACCATGGCATCTCATAAAGTCTTTGTGCGATTTACTCTTATAGTGATAAGGTGTGACATGTGTCATATTTGGTTGGGAAATTGTTTTTTCTATTATGGAAAATGGCACTTCTATAGTAACAGTAACAATTGTCTTTGTAATAGTGAAACAACATCACATCATCCAAAGATGGTGACAAATGTCATTTTTTAAAAGCACGAGTCACATTGGTAGCAAAATTACGTCAAATGTCACTATTGGCACAAAATTGTAACAAATGTCACTTCTAGTGGAAAATTGTGACAAACGTCTTTATTGATGCAAAATTGTGATAAATGTCACTTCTAAAGCAAAATTGTGACAATTGTCACTTCTAGCGCAAAATTGTAACAAATTCCACTTTTAGTGCAAAATTGTGACAAACGTCTTTATTGATGCAAAATTGTGACACATGTCACTTCTAGCGCAAAATTGTAACAAATGCCACGTTTAGTGCAAAATTGTGACAAATGTCTTTATCGATGCAAAATTGTGACAAATGTCACTTTAGGTACAAAACAGTGACAAACGTCACTATTAGTGCAACTGATGGAAAATTGTGACAAATGTCACTTCTATCACAAAATTGTAAGAAATGCCACGTTTAGTGCAAAATTTTGACAAATGTCACCATCGGTACAAAAATGTAACAAATATAATATTTGATGGAAAATTGAGACTGTCACTTCTGGTGCAAAATTGTGACAAATGTCACACTGGGTACAAAATAGTGACAAATGTCACTATTGGTACAATTGGAGAATTAAGATTGTCACTTTTGGTGCAAAACTGTGACAAATGTCACTATCAGTGCAAATTGTAACAAACATGACTTTTAATGCAAATTTGTGACAAATGTCACTATTGGTGCAAAAATGTATATGAAACCAGGGGCGTAATCAGCAGTTTTTGCTAGCTTTACACTATGTACAGGCTGTACAGCGTGTACCATTTTTGCTAGCTGTACACTATGTACAGGCTGTACAGCATGTACTGTTTTTGCTAGCTGTACACTATGTACAGGCTGGAATTTGTGTATAGCATGTACCATATTTGCTAGCTGTACACTATGTACAGGCTGTACAGCATGTACCATTTTTGCTAGCTGTACACTATGTACAGGCTGTACAGCATGTACCATTTTTGCTAGCTGTACACTATGTACAGGCTGTACAGCATGTACCATTTTTGCTAGCTGTACACTATGTACAGGCTGGAATTTGTGTACAGCATGTACCATATTTGCTAGCTGTACACTATGTACAGGCTGTACAGCATGTACCATTTTTGCTAGCTGTACACTATGTACAGGCTGGAATTTGTGTATAGCATGTACCATTTTTGCTAGCTGTACACTATGCACAGGCTGTACAGCATGTACCATATTTGCTAGCTGTACACTATGTACAGGCTGTACAGCATGTATCATTTTTGCTAGCTGTACACTATCTACAGGCTGTACAGCATGTACCATTTTTGCTAGCCGTACACTATGTACAGGCTGTACAGCGTGTACCATTTTTGCTAGCTGTACACTATGTACAGGCTGTACAGCGTGTACCATATTTGCTAGCTGTACACTATGTACAGGCTGTACAGCATGTACCATTTTTGCTAGCTGTACACTATGTACAGGCTGTACAGCATGTACTGTTTTTGCTAGCTGTACACTATGTACAGGCTGGAATTTGTGTATAGCATGTACCATTTTTGCTAGCTGTACACTATGTACAGGCTGTACAGCATGTACCATTTTTGCTAGCTGTACACTATGTACAGGCTGTACAGCATGTACCATTTTTGCTAGCTGTACACTATGTACAGGCTGTACAGCGTGTACCGTTTTTGCTAGCTGTACACTATGTACAGGCTGGAATTTGTGTATAGCATGTACCATATTTGCTAGCTGTACACTATGTACAGGCTGTACAGCATGTATCATTTTTGCTAGCTGTACACTATCTACAGGCTGTACAGCATGTACCATTTTTGCTAGCTGTACACTATGTACAGGCTGTACAGCATGTACTGTTTTTGCTAGCTGTACACTATGTACAGGCTGGAATTTGTGTATAGCATGTACCATTTTTGCTAGCTGTACACTATGCACAGGCTGTACAGCATGTACCATATTTGCTAGCTGTACACTATGTACAGGCTGTACAGCATGTACCATTTTTGCTAGCTGTACACTATGTACAGGCTGTACAGCATGTACCATTTTTGCTAACTGTACACTATGTACAGGCTGTACAGCGTGTACCGTTTTTGCTAGCTGTACACTATCTACAGGCTGGAATTTGTGTACAGCATGTACCATATTTGCTAGCTGTACACTATGTACAGGCTGTACAGCATGTATCATTTTTGCTAGCTGTACACTATGTACAGGCTGTACAGCGTGTACCATTTTTGCTAGCTGTACACTATGTACAGGCTGTACAGCATGTACCATTTTTGCTAGCTTCACACTACGTACAGGCTGTACAGCATGTACCATTTTTGCTAGCTTTACACTATGAACAGCCGAAACAAATATAATTTTTGGCGGAAAATTGAGACCAATGTCACTTTTGGTGTTAAATTGTGACAAATGTCACTTAGTGCGAAATTGTGACAAATGTCTTTATCGATGCAAAATTGTGACAAATGTCACTATCGGTGCAAAAATGTAACAAATATACTTTTTTACGGAAAATTGAGACCCAGGTCACTTTTGGTGTAAAATTGTGACAAATGTCTCTTTTGTAGCATAATTGTGTCAAACGTCACTTCCGTTGTAAAATTGTGATATGTAACAGTTTTGAGATAAAATTACTTGAAATGTCACATTTATTTGCAAAAGTGTGTCAAACGTCACTCTAAATGCAAAAATGTGTCCAGTTTTTACAAAATTAGGTATGCCAGAAATCAAATGTCACTTTTATTGCAGAATCGTGAGAAATGTCACTTTTGTCGCAAAATTGTGTCCAAATTCCCTTAAAAAATTTTCCAATGTCACTTGTGTGCGCAAATTGCGACAAATGTCATTTTAGTACAAAGTTGCCAAATAATATGTAATTTCACCCTTTTTTTTTTTTGCAAAATTGTGACAAATGTTATTTTTGTTATGAATTCGTATCAAATGTCATTTTCGTTGTGAATTAGTGACAAATGTCATCTTTTAATGACAAGTGGCACTTTACAGTGACAGATGGCACTTTTTCAGATAGAAAATGTCACGATTAGGTAGGTACTGCAACAATTGTGACAAGTGTTACTTTATCAGAAGTGACTACATATATGTGGTATAATTTCAAAAAAAAAATTTCTATCACTGACTTTTTCAAAATTAGGTATTCATTTCTTCAGTATGAAAATTTTCGAAAAAAAAATCCCAAAAAAATGACACCAACCTTATTTTAGCACTAGAATCAATATTTGAGAAATTATTGAGGAAAACCTGATTTTTTGGGAGGAGGTTCCATAATTGCGGGTGAAGCCCACCCCCTTGCGATAGGGAACTTCTCGGATTCGTTTTTTGGAGATTAAAATGGACCTATATTATACCAAAAAATCAGCTTACCACCGAGTCTTTCCTCATACCACTTCTTTTTCTGCTACTTATAAGAATAAAATGTCAAAATTTCAATTCACAACACCATTCACCGAACCAATCCATCAATCGCTCAACGACCAAGAATGCTACGGCGACAATTATTAAGCGAATTAATCAAACATTGTAGATACACGGGAGAATAACGACGACGACGGCGCTCAACAGGAAGTAAACCTTTTACGATTAACAATCGTTTGTATTCATAATAGAATTAATGGAAAGACGTGAAAATTCCAATTACACGGTATTAACCTGTTTCCTTATCCCTCTCGGTTTGAATCCGAGCCCCGGTGAAATATTCGCAACAAAGCCCGACACCGGCGCACCGAGAACTGAGACGAAGAGCCGACGATAGGTACAAGTATTTGGTAGAGAAAACACCCTCATTGTAGACGTTGAAGCGTACTTGATCTGCTTAACAAATTACCAGACCGTTAATCTCTCGAGATGGTAGCACAGCATCATAATTGCCATAAACATAACCAATGTAATAGCTTACCGTATACGTAAGAAAAGAACTAGGAGGAAAAAACCCTCAACTGAGGTTAACCGAATGAACGAATAAAAAAATCTCCCGAAGTATGTACTACGTATATAAGAGAAAAGTTAGCATGCAAAAAGTTTGCTGCTGCGGAACGGAGGTAAATCGCACATGTTATAACTTCTCTCGAAAGAATGAAAAATTTACTTTGTAACCGGCCAAGTTTACAACGTTGAACAAATTTCAACCAACATTACCATTAAATTAGCCATTAATTTTTCTCGTTATTTCTCGCCCAGCTCCCTCCATTCTCATCGTTGCTTTTTATGCCGAGCCTAATTAGCGTGTGCGGTTCCTCCGGTCAACGATGGAGAAAAATATACACCGACATGATTCTGCTGAAGACTTGGTATGGTACAATGTGATGCTCGAGTCGATCGAACGCCTCGAGAAAAAAAATGAAGACCTTTCGAAGGTCAGATTTTTTATCTACCTGATAAACGTCCGTTCTAACAATTTTTTAATCGAGTCCATTAATAAAGTTGTAGAATGGAAGAATATTTGTTTAGGGTTTGTGGTAATTATGCGTAAGTGCGTAGAAAAATCAATACCTACATTCCAGTTCACCTTCGCTATGTCAGCATCTTTGCCACTTGGTAGTTGAAATCGAAAATTATTCATTTTTTTCCTCGATACGATTGAGCATGATTTTAACAAAAATTGGTAAGGTAGTTTACCTACTTTGAAACGGGGACCTCTCAAAAAAAATTTAGTTACCCAGTTCAAAGCAAGGTGGAGCTAGAAGACTTCATACTGGAGGCCTTCTCGAAAAATAATTTGGTTTTTGACACTTTTGGGTTGTGGTACCCGACTGGGAATCTTGCTAACTCCCTGAAAAATTGCAATTTGAGTTTCTACACGTCCCTGAACTTTTGATCTCGAAATGGGATATCACTTTTTGCCCTCTACTGGAGAGTTGAAAAGTTATAGATCGTGAATTTGAGGGATTTTCGATTTTTATGAAATTTAAATCACTCGCTCAAACACTTCAAAATTTAGCCAAAAAAATGCTTTCAATTTTGATGGAATTTTTCAAAAAAATTTCATGGTATTGCTGCCAACTCCATTCTGATAACCTAACGAAATTTTCATAAAATTCAAGTTGTTCACTCAATGACTTGAAAAATGAGCCAACACTTTTTTGGTTATTAGAAATTTTAATAACTTTTGAACATTTTTTGTTGCATTGCTGCCTACTGAAATTTTCTAAAAATTTGGTAATACAAAACGCACTTGTCAGCACTGAAATGAAATTTTATGGAAAAATTTCATCGAAAACTTCCAGGGATGAAAAGCTAACTAAAAGCTTAAAGTGAAAAGCTGAAAATCGACCTTTAGGTGATAAGTCGAAAGCCGAAAGTTCAAAAGTTTTTAATAAAATAACAAGCTAAAGCTAGCCAAAAGCTTTTTCTCACAGCCTTATTTTTCAGCTTTTTACTTGAAAATTTGAAACCGACACCAACAATTTTCCATCTATAAAAATTTTTTCTCGGCTTTCAAAATATTTTCAAATCTTAATTTCTTTTTCCCAAAAATATTTTCCAACTCTAAAATTTTTTCATCAACTCCGAAATTTCTACCTCAAATTTTCTTCTCTGGTCTAAAACTTTTTCAACTCTTTCTCAATATCTATTAAATCTTTTCTCAAACTTTTTTTTAGCTCTCGAAATTTTTTCAGCTCAAAATTTTTTCTCAAATCATTTTCCAGCTCTAGAATTTTGAAAAAATTTGAGTGAAAAAATTTAGAGAATGTTACATTTAAAAAAAAATTAAAATCAAAGAATGTAGTTTTACAGTTGATAATTAAGATAAGTAATATCAGTAAATGAAAAAATTTCAGAGCAGAAAAGATTTCAGTAGATGAAAATTGAAGAAACTGAAAAAAAGCTTGAAACTAAAAAAATTTTGAGAAAAAAAAGAGTGGGAAACAAGTGATTGGAGTTGGAAAAATTGAAAGCTAAAAAAATTAAAATTTTAAGAAAAATATACCTAAAAGCTGAGACGCGAGAAAGCTGAAAGTTAGCCAAAAGCTAGCTGTATGAATCAAAAAGTTGAAAGCTAACTCCAAAAGTTTTATTTTTGAATTTTTCAGCCGAAAGTCATAAGCAGAAGTTTTATATTACTGCTTTTCATCTCTGAAAACTATATTCACTAGCTCTTAATTATTTCTACCAAAAATGGAATTGAACAAATTAAAAAATTTTAGGTTTGAAAAAATTTGAATTTTGAATAAATTTGAACTTGGTTATATCGTCGAAATCCCAATTTGTTCAAAATTGTATTCAATTTTATGATTTTTTCAACTGTAAAATTTTTTAAATTGAAATTCTCCAAAATTTTTCCAATTTGAGTTTCTTATTTTTTGAAATTTCTTTTTTTTAAATTCCTTCGACTTCTTGAACTTATTAGAACAAATTTTAAAAAACACAAAGTTGAAAATGTTTTTTTTTAAGTTAAAATTATTGGAAAAAGTTTTTGAGTAGGAATTTTTTTCAAATATGAAAGCAAAAAAAAATCAAAAATCAAAGTTGGGAAAATAATGAAAAAATTTTAATTAAAAAAATTTTAGCATTAAGTAACAATTTTTCCAACTTTGATTTCTTTAAATTTATTTCAACTTTATACTAAAAAAAATTTCCAAATCAAAAAATCTTTTCAATTGGCAATGTTAAAATTTTCCCTCAATTATTTTCCAACATCGAATTTAAAAAAAATCCAACTTCATTTTTTTCAACGCGATAAGTAATCAGAAGAAATTTTAAAAATTTTAAAAAATCAAAGTTGAGATAGAATTTTGAGAAATTTACATTTTAAAAAATCAAAGTTGAGATAGAATTTTGAGAAATTTACATTTAAAAACATTTCAAAATTGATACAATTTTGAAAAAAACTTGGACTTAAAATTAACGATCGAAATTGTTTGGCTCAAATTTGAGGATTTGGAGTGAGTTATTTAACTATAAAAAATCTCAAACTCACCGTCTGCAAATTTTCAACCCCTTGGTACAGGGTGAATTATAATTTCCGGAACGCGAAAATTGCTTCGTAAAAAAAAATAATAAGGCCAACGAATAATGAAAACCCATTCACGATATAGCTGAAGCTCCATTCCCTTTAAAAAATATGAACTCATCCCTCATTGATTACGAATCTTTGAAAAATTTTGAACTTCTTTCGATTTTTGTACTTTTCAAAAAAAAGTCTCAAAACCCAAAATTTCGAAAATTTTAAAAAATTTAGATATTTAAAAACTAACAGTTGCATATGATAGAGTTAATTTTTTGTTCACTTACTCGATGACAAAAAAAAAATCATTCCAGCTTAGTGATAATTTCATATTATTGAAATATTGCAATCTGCAACTTTTCAACCCCCTGGTAGCAGTCAGAATTTTGATCGGAGGAGGACGGCGATGGTTCAGGGAGATGTAGAAACTCGAATCGCATCTTTTAAGTCTTACTAAGGCTTCTCACACAATTTTGATTGGCTAAAAAACGCAAAAAACGGCGTTTTTTTCAAAAAGAGGTGCACTTTGAGCACCTCCTGCTCCCCTCCCCCTGCCCCTCGGAGGCTCAAATTTTTTTTGTGAAGTCTCCCACTCAAAGTAAACCACCCCACCAAATTTGGTCAAAATCCAAGATATGTTTTTTTTTCGATCCACCCTATTAGATATACATGATCAGATCAACGCGAATCCCATATATTTGAATATTACAATTTGCGGTTGGTCACACTGATCGAAAAAAATTTTCAAAATTTTCTTCAAAAATTATAAAAAAAATTATAAAATTGTCCGGTGTCAAAGTAATCAATTCGAGGCCAAATACAATTTCACAACATTGAAATTTCGCGATCTGCAACTTTTGGACCCCCGGGTAGCAGAATGGGTTTTCATTTTCGAGGGGCGGAAATTGCTCAGGGGGGTGTAGAAACTCAAATCGCACCTTTTTAGTGCTCTTTCGTGAATCGTACGCCATATTTTCGAGCTAAAAAACACAAAAAACCGCGTTTTTTTCAAAAGGAGGTGCCCTTTAAGAGCCCCTAGCTCCCCTCCCTCTTCACCTAGGGGGCTCAAAATTTTTTTGGGTAGTCTCCGATGATGACCCAACAACCCCAGCGAATTTGGTTGAAATCTGAGATATGTTTTTTTTTAGCGATCCACCCTACTGTACATAGAAGGAAGTTCAGAGAGGTGTAGAAACTCAAATCATAACTTTTTGGGGTGGTTAGTGGGGGGGGGGGCGAGGTAACTAGCAGGTACTCAAAAGTGAGAAACCCCTGGTTTTTTTTTTGAAAATGACTCAAGCTGTGTTTTTTTGGAAAATGAGTCTACTTTGAGGCCTTCTAGCTCTATATTCCTTTGTGCACAACAGCGCTGGGGGGTCTGAAATTTTTTTTGGATGATCCCCACTCAAAGTCACCTACTTATCTCACAAATTTTCGTCAAAATCCACAATTTTTTTCGCTCTAACCAGAATGAACATCGTAAGTGAATTCGAATTTAAAGAAAAAAGGGCGAAAAAACTTCGCCTTTTAAAACACTTAATAGAATGGTAAAATGGTAATTTGGCTAAAATGAGAGACCTCTTGGCTGAAAGCTGAAATATTCGCCGAGCTTAAATGTAAAATCGAATAATACAAAAGCCCATCTTAACAGAAGGGTGTTGCTGAACGAATGAAATATTTCAAATGCTTTGATACATAGCGAAGCTTTTATAAAGGTATACCTTTGCGGTAGCACCCGGATAAACGCACGTATATCGTAGTTTCCACTTTGTACCTACATATAACACAAATGTTACCCCGCTGAATGATTCGTAGGAGGTATGGAGAAGAAGGAAAAAAACCAACCCTCAAAGTTAAAGTGTGGTCTACGATATACTTTTTCAACTCGAACCTAAAACACTTGGTATCCCAGCGTCGATTCAATTTTCATAATTAACGGGTTACCCTCAACACCATACAACGTGGTAGTAACTTTTCATCGGTCGCATCTTGACTCGAGTTGGCTTTTTTTTTAATGATTGACGTATAATGATGGCGCGACAGCGAAAAGCAAAAACCTACGCTCGGTGTACGATATTTTAATAAATTGATTCTCAAATAACCAATTATATTATCTAAATATCAATCTTCGTTACGGACGTGTTTAAAAGATAGGTACCTTCGATGACAGTAAAGGGGTGAAACCGCATACAATTCTGCATTCGCGTACTATGCAACGGCCATCGGTAAGTATTTGTCGTAATCGACCCCTCTCCTCAACTGCTCCCTGCCGCCAGCGTATAGATAGGTATTTACCGCCTTGGAATTCATTTCATTAATTAATTAGCGCTTCGCTGCCGCGTGTTTCAACAAAGCGACGATATGGGTCATTCGAATACGACCAGCAACGATATATTGTGCATATAGGTAGAGGTAGTACCAGAGGTACCTATAGTGAATTGAATACTCCGACTCTGGTGTTCCGGTAAAATGTTTCGCCTTTCTATGGCCTATGCGAGATTTCAACACTATCCCTTGTCTATATCGTGTCAAATTTATTGTACTGGGATGAATTAAGGGCGAGGAATGAGGTAGAGGGTGGATTAACTGATATAATGAAGTAATAATACGTGTAATGGTGTGACGGAAGGGGTAACAAAAATAAGTAGATAATTTATTCGGTTCGTTTGAAAAATGCGGAAGGGTGATTCCAATGGTTTTTAAAGGGTTGTGGAAGAATGTGCACAGAATTCCAAAAAGGATTGAATTTCACTCAATTTTGGGAAGCATTGGATTTATATACGTTTACGAAATCAATTTGCAAGATTTAAGGAAATTCGAAAAAAATTGTTGAAAATTGGTGGGTCAAGAGATCCTCAAATGACATTAACTTATGTAAAAAGAATCCCATGTACAGATTGGAGCAGAGAAATGATAGGTATGAAAAAAGAATAGGTAATCTCATTGTCAGATTCACAATTTTTTTAGAAGAGTCTGAGTAAGAGGAGATTTTGGAATAATTAAATTGGACATGATGATACCATGGTTTTGACAAATTGAGTCAGATGAAATTTTTGAGAAAAATTCCTATTTTTTAAGGTAGGTACTTATCAGTTTTTATTATTTTTATTGCAGTTTGATTCATTGAGATCGAATGTACATATGAACTAAAAATTATTTCCGAGAAGTTAAACAAGTAAGTAACACTGATTTTTTTTTTAATATTCAAAATTGAGTGAATTTGCGAGAAAAAAAATTTGCACCTTAAAAAAATTAGACGTTAAAATCTACTTACTTTGAAAATTAATTTTGTCAAAGTTTAATATTCACCAATTATTAAGAAACAAATTGGCCACTTTTTTTTGAAAATTTTACCATAAAGTAGGAGTACGACCAACAGGGATGCGACGCGACGCGACGATGGCATTTTTTAAAGAACTGAGAATAATAAATTTACGAATAAGTTGAACTATGTGGATATTTTTAATTTTTTAAATTCAAAGTACAAATACATAATTATTCTTCAATAAAAAAGTCATAATTTTTTCAAAATTTTCGAGTGGAACCTCATTTTTCCAATTGAGAACGACAATTTTAATTACAGAAGGGAGAGTTACACTTTTTCCCCCTAGATTCGGTGCAGGCCCAAGATGGGACTAGATAACGGGGTAAAAAATTAGAAAACTTTATCAATCTGAAGATGGTTACTTACACAGAAACGCATTTCAAAATCAGGCAATTTTTCTCAGCTTCATTTGTGAAATTTTAAGTTGGCTGAAATTTCCTTGACAAACCACTTTTCATTTAAATATTCGTATCGTACCACAAAAATCATCGATCCCAATTTTTCGTCTCAATTTTCCAAAAAAAAAAATCGAGTAATTTTTATTGAAATGAATAAATTAAGTACCTATTTTGGAATCACTAAAAAGTGTTAAGAAACACTGCAGATCGATGATATCTTTAGGTAAAACATAGCCTCATAATCTGATTAATCATACCTACTGCTAATCAAGTTAAAATTCTTTCCATTTTTTTTTCTTTTTTTTTAAAATTAAAAAAAAAGGAAGAAAAAATTATATTTCATATGCATATAAAACTCCTCCCTCACGACACCACCATCCTCAGGGAACCTTCACCTTCAGAAAACCTTCACCCTTAAGAAAACTCTACCCTGGGAAACCTCAACTTCACGAAACCTCCTGTAAAGAAATCTTCACCCTTGAGAAACCTTTAGTCTCAGAATCTTGCCAAGACCAAAAATCGCGTATAAAATGTTCAATAAATGGTAATTCACTAATTCTTTTATTTTTTTGATTTTCGAACATAAGTACGTAGTTTTTGTCTGATTCGTCTACAAAAAAATACGCATCTGTGTATTTATTTAGAAAAATTCTTTCAAAACCCACGATAAATTTCGATTATTCCTCGGGAAATTCCAAAAATATGTTGAAATGAAAAATTTCATGCTCTCCTCCCTCTCTATCTTTATCTAGATCCGCAGTAAAATCGCTCCAGATGATTTTATTGCATAAAACCATTTCGATGAAAAATATACGCATAAAATTTAATTTCTATTGCATGGTTTAGAAGTTGGATTCCAAAATTTATTTCAAAGCCCAATCCGCTGGAAAAATTATTTTTTTAAATGGTGATCTATTGATATCAAACCAAATTTTAAAATAAGTGAATTTTTTTACCTCCTCAAATTCAGCTTTTTAAAAAAATTAACAAAATTTGAAGTAATCTTTCGAACATTAAGATAAAATTTAGAAAATTTCAAGAAGCTTCAAAAGTTTTAACTAAGTAGGTAAGTACATGCAAATTTTTTGAAAATTGCAAAGATCACAATTCTGGAAAATTTAAAATTAAAGAAAATGTTACTTACTACCAAAGAATAAAAAATTAAACCACAATTGTAAATTTGAAAACTTGAGAAGAAAAAATCTCAAATTTCAAACTAAAAAATACCTACATATATAAGTTGTCCTTGTAAAATTCTAGGAAAAGTTGACAATTTTGAAAAACAATGCAAAGTGCAAGAAACTAACCATTAAAAATATTTTAAAAATAAAACTGTGAAAATAAAAAACTTCTTACTACAGAAGTGTTGAACACAAATTTGATTTTAAAAATAGGTAGGTATCTAATTTATAAATATGACCACATGACCAGTGATCAGATTATTGCCATCGATAACTTTTTTTGGCACAGAAAAAAAAATTAAGACTTAATAATTATCAAAAATTAAACGTTTTTAGATCAGTGCTTCATTAGGTTTTTTTGAGAGTAATTTCCAAGTACCTATAAACTTCAATCGCTTACTTTTTAATTGTAATTTTCAAGTTTTTATCAGTGTTGGTAATCTTCTGCTTCGAAGAATTTTGATAAAAAATTTCAAAATAAATGCTTCAAAGATTTACAAAAGACATCTGATTATGAAATTTTTTCGAAATACTCATGTGTAATTGTCTACATTCTATCGTATTGGAAAAAAAATCAGTTCTGGATCATAAGTTAAAGGATCAAGCTAATAAAATGATAAAAACTCCGACTATTTTAAAAAATAAAAAAAAATGTTACGAACAATAAAAATCCAATACATAGACACGCCGGAGGGGGTGCTCAGGGAGCTCGAACCCCCTTCTTAAGCTTGCCAAGTAGATTTTTCGTAATAAAAATGTCAAAACGAACTTTTTGAATCAAGGAAGCAAATTTCACTGAAGATCAGTGATTTTTTTACTGATCTGATGATCTTTCAGCCAAAAATCGCAAATTTTTCAGTCAATTCCCAATTTTTAAGAAAAAATCAGTAATTTTGACAAAAAGATTGTAAAGAAACCCCATTAATTTTTAGTTAAATTTTTTTTCTTTAAATAAAAAAACAGAATTTCAAAAAATTTGAATGAATCAGATTTAGAGAGATGTTGATTGTTTGTTCCAAAAACCACACAATTTTTCAATTTTTCTTTGTTCTGGTAATGTAGGTAAGTAGGATGTATCATTATCATTACCTAATCTACTAAAAATATCCTGACTACCTACTAGGGTGGCCCGGAAAACCAAAAATTTAATTTTTGAAAAGTTACTCCCACAAAAGTTGTTGGCTGGATAGACTAGAAAAATAAAATAAAACATTTCAAAATCGATTCATATCTTTCGATCGCGCAAGAGCCTTCAATTCTTCGGAAATTGTCAAAAATTCAACATTTTCAGAAATTTTTAAAAAATTAAAAAAAATCAAAATTCATCAAAATCAATTTTAGAGCTTATTTAGGGCCTATTTAAAGCAAAAAACACGACTTTTTTGAAAAAATCCATGTTTTATAGTTTTTTAAATTTCTCATATTTCTTCACCCCTGAAAAAAATTGAAAAAAGTTATAGAACACTGATTTTTTCCAAAAAAATGCGCTTTTTGGTCTAGATAGTCACTACAAAAACTCTAAAATTAATTTTAGTCAATTTTAAATTTTTTCAAAATATTGAAAATTTTGAATTTTTGGAAATTTTTGAAGAATTGAAGGCTCTTCCGCGATAGGAAGATATAAATCGATTTTGAAATTTTTTATTATATTTTTCTAGTCAATCCAGCCAACAACTTTTGTGGGGTATTTTTTCAAAAGTCAACATTTTTGGTTTTTTACCTTAAAAACAGATGACCCAATTTTTCCATAAAATTTTGACCACCCCACCCTTCTGCTCGGATTTTTATCCCCTCCCTCACATAATCTCCGAGTACGATTACGATTCAACAATTCTTACGAAATATCCCTCGACCGAAAATTTTTTCATCACATCGCCCATCTTCCCAACATTAATATCCTTTCAATGGCATCCTCTGTATTGAAAATTCAACCCTGAACCCCTCTCCTCTCGCACATCGTCGTTAACTACACAGCAATTTAATTAAAAGTATCATCACCTTTCCCGACCTTTAAACTTGATTACGTCGTAGGTGAGATATAATCTACCACAATATAAACGATCTTGTACATAGGTAATACATTTACCTCGGTGCGTATAATTCCTAGACATCGTTTAGCGATATTAATAATACGTAAAACGAGCAAAGCTCAACTTCAGAAGCTTTCATTCTCTTTATGCTTTGTTCTCACATTAACGAAGGGTTATTTCAGTATATAACCGATGCTGGGAATAATTCGGTTAAGAGAAACAAAGAGAACAGCGGGATTGGAAAACCTGACAAGGCAGCGAGTATAATTTTCATCTTGGAAAAAATTGGCGCATAGGACGACCGCGTCAAAGAACACTACGGTCTTTGCTCTGCCTCTTACGTCTAGTAAAGTAAAAAAAATTAAATTTTACCTTCGAGAACGTTTTGTTCGAGCACAGGTATAAACATTACGTCGAGATGAGGTCTATACACCAGGCGGTTGGAAAATATGCATAAATAGTGTACTATTAATGGTAAAATATGCAAAAATACTTAAAACTTGGCATCGTTTGAACACACAACCGCAACATCATAGTAAATAGCGTCCTTGCTGCTGCCGCCGCCGATGTCGAGAATAAAGAGATGCATTTGCATTCGACATCGCGCCAGCGCCACCGAATCGAGTATCACGAGTGTACAATCGGTATTTAAATGAAAATAGTATTAATTTAGGTAGCTAAATTTTCTATAATACACCGTAGCAGAATCAGATCTTCATACCATATTTTAATTAATATAATTGAACGAATTAATTGAGAATGGCGCGGGTGAACGAGTCGAGGAAGAAGAACGGTAGCAGGACGACTTCGTAGTTATATTGTTTGAAAAACGAAAGTTTCACCCAAGTTGGGCTTATCATTTTACCTTGTATAATGAATAGGTCTAATTAAAATTAATTTATATACTTTTTAAGCGGCGCCCCGTTATGTTTTTCGTGTTCTTTATACGCGTACTGTACGTAAGACTTGTGAAAAGTTTACCAAAAGTCTGCATTAATTTTCTCCCTGCGCCTTACCGTCCGACTCCGAACGCCGTTTACGAGCGTTTTCATATACCACTCGGGGGTGCTTTTGTTTTCGTTGTGTGTCAATGATGACCATACGTCAGGGTTGGAATTTTATTTTTTCACCGCATATAGTGGAGGAAAATTAGCATCATTTGGAGGAAAAAGAAACATTTTTGCCTGGCAAAGCTTGTATTTCAGAAAATTGTCGAGAGTGGTTTCCTGAATAACCCAAAGAGTTACCATTTCACAGACCTCAGGCTAACTTTTTTAGGGAAAAATGACCCCAAAAAACTGTTTTTTCACATTATCTTCCCAGGGTTTGATTTTAGGATAAAAATAGCTCAGTACGTTTTTGTTCTACATCCAATTTTCAACATTTTTTGTATGAAAAATTTTTTTGTATCATCGTTAGCAGAGAAGATAGAGAGTCCTGAAGGAAGGAGGCTTAGGGAAATATACTACTCGTATGATTTGAAAACGTGATAGTTGGTATGAAATCGTACTAAATTGTATGTTTTGGACATGAAAATGGTAGTATTATGTAAATTAATGGTATAAATACTACTCAACGACTCAACCCCCCTCCCTCTTTATATGTGCCCGCCGCACCTTACCCATTTGTTTTTATTTTGCAGTAGGAATACGATTGAGGGGTGAAGTGGGGTGGGGGGGGAGGATACGTAGGAGGGGTAGAGAGTCAAGAAGTCCTTTTCACTCTCCACCCCCTCCCCCGTATCCACCTCACCTCACCTCTCAATCATATTCCTACCTCTAAATAAAAACAAGTGGGTAAGGTGCGGTGGCAGGGTTTCAAAAACGCAAAAAAAAAAAACGAAAACGAAAAACAAAAAAAGTTATTTTTTAGCATTTTTAAAAACGAAAAAAAAACTGAACTAGTAAAATAATGATAGACAAAAACAAACCAATGGGTATAGTCGGATAAGGGGTGTTTTTGACGCCAGCTCCGTTTTTTGATCTAATGCCCCCAGATCGTGTACCTTGATGAAAAAAATTCTGGAAAAAATGTTGGCCCCCAACCCTCTCCCTTTCGGAGCTATGGCCATTTTATTGCATTATTTTCAAGAATTTTTAATTCCAACGGAAACGAATAAAATTTTCTGTTATTTGGCACAAAGTCACATCTCATAAAGGTCTATTTACGATAATTTTTTCATCAATTTTGGTGCACTCCTTCATGAGGTTTTGGCCATTTGAAATTTTCAACTACGAAAAAGACCTCAACAGCAAAGTTCGACTAATTTTTGAAAATATCCTAAAAACGTGTTTTTTGACGTAGATTCACGTCATGTATTCAGTTTTGGCGATTAGGTGACGCAAGGGCCAAAAATTGCAAAAAACCGTAAAAAATGTTGTTATTTTGGCTGATTTTTCAAATTTTGAGCTTTTTATACGGAAAGAAATGACCAAATGAAAAAATCAATCCCGTATTCATGTTCAGCAGATCAAAATACCCCGATAAACACCCTTTTCGCGATCATTTTACTTTAAATCTCGAAATTCAGTTTTATTGTCGCAAAAATCAGTGAAAAAAGTGAATTTCGACATTTAAAGTAAAATGACCGCGAAAAGGGCGTTTATCGGGGTATTTTGACCTGCTTAATACGAATCCGACGTTAGTTTCTTCATTTGATCATTTCATTCCGTATAAATTGCTCAAGATTTGAAAAATCAGCCAAAATAACATTTCTGTAAGGGTTTTTGTAATTTACAATCTGGGTACATTAGATCAGAAATCGGGGCTGGGGCCAAAAACACCCCTTATACGGCTATACCCTTTTTTTTTCTTTTTTTTTCAAGCATTTGGATGTACTGTAGGCGAAATCGCACATAGACCTTAAGGATTTCAAACATCAAATTATTTCAAACGATTTCATCTAGCAAAATGCTTCAATTTTTGGTTAAAAGTCAATTAATTCATACACTAAACGTACCTACAAGAGAAAACCGAAAAAAAAGAAACAGAATGTGCCTTTCCTAGATTTCAAAAGCTTTATGAAAACGAAAACGAAAAATGGAAAACCCGTTATTTTTCCAATAATACCTATTTTATAAAAATGAAAACTAAATTTAACAAAATAACGTTAAACAAAAAAAAATCGGCATTTTGGTAGCGAAAAAGTGATTTAAATTGATTTTCGAATTTATACAGGCCTGTGTTGGAGGATTGATAGGGTATAAATTTTTAAAATGAAATATTTATGGTACAAAAAACTGAAGAATTCCAAGTTCCAACTCTCAAAAATCAAGTGAATAGTACATAGTTATAATTCAATCATGAGGCGAAATCTTAGAAAATTAGATTTTTCAATCATGAAAAACACTGAGGTTTTATAGAGAAAGGAAAAATATGAAAATGAAAAATGAACCTATCGTTTTATTTTTCGTTTCATGGGATCATGACTTAATGAAATCATGGCTGTTCATTTTATTTTGCCCATTTTCATCGTTATATTTGTTTACTTACTACGTATTCACATTTTTACTTTCAAAAAAAAAATTCAAAAAAGAAAAAAAAACGTTTTTCAAAACCGAAAACTAATTTTATTAAAAACGAAAAAAGCGAAAACGAAAACCGAAAAATTTTCCGTTTTTGAAACGTTGGCGGTGGGTACATATAAAGGGGGAGGGGGGTTAGTAGTATTTATACCATTAATTTACATAATACTACTATTTCCATGCCCAAAACATACAATTTAGTACGATTTCATACCTACTATCACGTTTCAAAATAATACGAGTAGTATATTATTCTCCAGGCCCCTCCCTTCAGGACTCTCTATCTCCCCTGCTAACGGTCGTGCAGAAAAATTTTTCATGCAAAAAATGTTGGAAATTGAGTGTAGAACAAAAAAGTACTGAACTATTTTCATCCTAAAATCAAACCCTGAGGAGATAATGCGAAAAACAGGTTTTTTGGGGGATTAATCCCCCTGAAAAAGTTAGCTTGAGGTCAGTGGGGTTGTAACTCTTTGGGGTTATTCAGGTAACCACTCTCGACAATTTTTTGAAATAAAATCTTTGATAGGCAAAAATGTTTTTTTATTTTCTAATTTGCCTCCACTAATATGGAAAGTTTTCGAGAAAGTTGCCAGCGTTGAATCGGACGACAAAATTTTTAAGTATTCGTAAGCTGAATTCTCATTAGTACGTAAAATTCAAGTAGGTACCTCACATAAGCATACCTACGTATGAGTCTATAAAAACTATACCTATTATTTGAAAGTAAATATTATATTTTTTTTACTCGACAGGACGCGGGTTTCGAATTCAGCGACCTTGTTTTCTGTATCGAACAATACAATACGTGGTTTTGAAAAAAATACGAATCAACGATGGAAAAAAAGCAATTGAAAATTCTTCGTAAGAGTATATAACTCGCGAATATGATTTTTCTCGTGTGTTTTTTTACGCGTCGAGTGTTTTTCTCTATTTCCTATACAACAAAAGTGCTCGAAAGAATTTCATCGTTGATCTTTTATACGTGGTTTGATTTTTCAACGTGTGTGTATTGTATACCTTTACCTATACGGTACCTATGTAACGTAACGATGCGTGTTAGTGGTGCGTGAAATAGTGCGGTATGGTATGCCCCTGGTGATGGCGCGCGGTGAATGGTTGGATCGGCGCAAATAACTCGTCAACGCTTACGTCAGCGAGTTTGAGATTTCATTACAATGTCTCGCGATTCGCACGCCTCATCGAGAACCAATACCCGAACATCCCTCGCCATTACCGGCCGCAAGGATTGGATTACTTTTGAGAAAGCTACGAGAGCTTTGTATAGGTTCGGTGTGTTTGTAAACGAGCCGATTTGTCGTAAGTCGAGGTTTTTGTGTGATTGGTATGGAATGTGGAGAGTTTGATGATGGTTCATTTGTTCTGCGAGGTGGTAATTTTTTATCAAGAGTGTAGTTTTCAATTTTTAAGGTGATATGCGATTAAAAAGTTGGATCCAATTTCTGAAAGGTGTTTGAATAAAAAAATTTAAGATTTGGAAAGAAACTGATTTTTGAACAAAACATTTCATTTGTGCTGGAAGAAGCCAATTTACGTTATCAAAAAGGTGATAAGTACATAAATTTTGATAAATATTTTTGTTACTGTGGCACGAATCTTTAAGAGTCGCTGAATAAATGATGTAATGCTAAGAAATTATGGTCATTTTCGGATGTTCAAATGATTTGGGTCGAGTGAAGTGACTGTTGATGTGTGGTCATTGAGTTTTAAAATGTGACAAGTGACTTCTGACTTGAATAGTAACTTTGGACACAATGAGAAGTGACCTTTGATAAGCAACAAATGTTTGATTGTTTGTTGACTGGTGGCAAGTGGGTTTTGACAAATTATGAATTTATTCTTGAGAAACGAAAACTTACTTTTACTTACTCATTTCTAACATTTTTGAAAGGTGACTTTAGCAAAAGAGAAGTAACTTTTAGTCCATGAAATCACTTCACATATTGACTTGTAAAAAAAAACTTGACTTTGAAAAGTGAATTTTGATATTCAGGCATATTGAAAAGTGACTTGATATTTTGAAATTCTGAAAAATTATTTCACTATTTTGATACCAATTTTTGAATTTTGACATTTTGAAAAAGACTTGACATTTTGAAATTTAAAAAAATGATTTCATTATTTTGACATTTGGAAGGTAATTTTTAAATTTTGACATTTTGAAAAGTGACGTTTGACATGAAATGTGACTTTTGACATTTTGACATTTTGAAAGTGATGTTACAATTTTGAAAAATGATTTCATTATTTTGGCATTTTGGAAAGTAATTTTCAAATTTTGAAATTTAGAAAAGTGACTTTTGACATTTTAATATTTTGAAGTGTGACTTTTGACATTTCGACATTTTGATGGTGACTTGATATTTTTAAATTTTAAAAATGATTTCACTATTTTGATATTTTGGAAAGTAATTTTTAAATTTTGATATTTTGAAACAGACTTTTGACATTTTGAAAGCCACTTTTGATATTTTTAAATATAATTTTATTATTTCGACATTTTGGAAAGTAATTTTTGAATTTTGACCTTTCGAAAAGTGACTTCTGACATTTAAATATTTTGAAAGTGACTTTTGATATTTTAAAATTTTGAAAAATGATTTTATTATTTTGGCATTTTGGAAAGTAATTTTTGAATTTTGACCTTTCGAAAAGTGATTTCTGATATTTAAATATTTTGAAAGTGAATTTTGATATTTTGAAATTTTGAAAAATGAATTTATTATTTTGGCATTTTGGAAAATAATTTTTGAATTTTGACATTTTGAAAAGTGACTTTTGCCATTTTAATATTTTGAAATGAGACTTTTGACATTTTGAAAGTGATTTTGAAATTTAAAAAAAAATGATTTCATTATTTTGACATTTTGGAAAGTAATTTTTGAATTTTGAAAAGTGACTTTTGACATTTCGACATTTTGATGGTGACTTGATGTTTTTAAATTTTTTAAAATGATTTCACTATTTTGATACTTTGGAAAATAATTTTTGAATTTTGATATTTTGAAAAAAACTTGACGTTTTGAAAGCCCTTTTGATATTTTTAAATTTTTAAATAAGATTTTTATATTTTGACATTTTGGGAAGTAATTTTTGAATTTTGACATTTCGAAAAGTGACTTCTGACATTCAAATATTTTGAAAGTGACTTTTGATATTTTGACATTTTGGAAAGTAATTTTTGAATTTTAACATTTTGAAAAGGGACTTTTGACATTTCGACATTTTTAAAGTGACTCTTGATATTTTGAATTCCCCTCCCCTTTTTTTGGGTTTGGACTACTAGGTCTATCAGCCCATGCCAGTAATAATTAGAATTCACTATTTCACTATTTTGAAATTTTGAAAAATGTTTTTACTGTTTTAACATTTTGGAAAGTAATTTTTGAATTTTGACATTCTAAGAGGAGACTTTTGATATTTTGGAATTTCAAAAAATGACTTCTACTATTGTGACATTTTGAAAAGTGACTTTCAACATTTTGAAAATGACTTAATATTTTGAAATTTTGAAAAAATGACTTGAGTACCTACTACTATTTCAACATCTTTGAAAAAGTGATTTTTGAATTTTGACAGTTTGAAAGTGACTTTTGATATTTTGAAAAATGACCTTTTCTATTTCGGCATTTTGAAGTGAATTGAATTTTGACATTTTGAAAAATGACAATCAAAATGAGACTCTTGACTTTCTTAATCCAAAGAAAACTCTCGAATTTCTGCTCTTTTCTGTCCATTTGTTTGCTCTTTTCTGCTTTTTTTGCACGCCGGAGAATGCCGTTCATGAGTGAAAAATGAATGCTGACTTGTAAAGTGACTATTGACTTTTAAAAAAAAGCGGCTCTTGAGGAATAAATATTTCCTTTTGAATTATGGATCAATTTTCAGAAGTGAAACGTAACTTTTGACTTATAAAGTGATTTTGCACTTGCAATTGACTTTTGGCATTTGGACATTTGGTAAGTGACTTTTTATACCTGAAAAGTAACTTTTGACTCGCAAAAATAAACTTTTAACATATAATAATAAAGTTTCATTTGAATAATGACGAGTGACTTTTGACATGTAAGAAGTGAATTTTGGCTCCTGAAGTGACTTGGCCAGTAAAAATGACGTTTCACATGTGAAGTGACTTTCAACTGATGAAAAAAGATTTTTGGCAATTATGACGACAAGTAACTAGGCAGGCCATTAGTGTCATTTTGAGTCTCCTCTCCAATCGAATATTGGGAAGCAATGCACCAAAAATTTTCTTTAATAACGTTAAATTTTAATACTCTGATCAATTTTTCAAAGATTACCTTTTTTGAATTTTTTTTTTTTTCAAAAACTTACCGGTTTTTTGAACATAATTTGAATTAATAAACACTTTTATTTTATATAGTGTAGGCAAATTAGGAAATCATAAAGAAATTTGGGGCGGTAAAGCTTTTATTGCGGAAAACTGTCGAGAGTGGTCCCCTGAGTAACCCCTAAAAAATACCACCCGCCAAACCCCTTGCTAACTTTTTTATGGGGGTTGCACCCCCCAAAAAACGGTTTTTTGCTTCTATCTTCCCTGGGGTTGATTTTGAGGTAAAAATAGCTCAGTACTTTTTTGTTCTACACTCAATTTCCAACATTTTTTGTATAAAAATTTTTCTTGTACGACCATTAGGAGAGGAGATAGAGGGTCCTGAAGGAAAGGGGTTTTGGGGAATATATTCAAAAATGTGATAATAAGTATAAAATCGTTGGTAAAACGTATGTTATGGACATTAAATAGTAGTATTGAGTAAATTGGCGTTATAAACAAATTTTGACCTTCTTCCCCCCTCCCCACGTACCTACCACACTTTGTCCCTTAATCATATTAGGTATCACGGCTGAATAAAAACAAATGGTGCAATACTGCTTTTATTGGTTTATTAAAAAAGATACTACTCGCTCTCCACTTCACTCTCCTCACTCTTTTCTTCGCACGCATCTCGCTCAACCTCATGCTCATTACATATAAAACACTCATCTTTTAATGACGACATTTTATAAAAAAACACACATTCATAACGCACCACAGTTTGCAAATACCCAAATATACGCATATAAGGGTAAGGTTGCCATATTTCGACCACTTTTTTTCAAACTTCCACCAATCGATGACTTTTTGAGGTAGAAACGTCGAAAATAGCTTAAAAAATACCTTGATCCTTCCTCTACCATTCCCTAAAATTTTGAGTCGATACAATCATTTTTTGTATTTTTTTTTGTGAGGGAACTCAAAAATTGATTTTGAAATTTTGGGTTACTAATTTTGACCACCAGCTGATTTCGCCTGCATAGAGCGGAATTTACCCGAAAAGAATTTTTTCATACTCTTCTTTCACAGATAAACAAAATGAGACCAACACGACAACCATACAGCCAAAACTCGCGGAGAAAATCAGAATAAACAAAATCGCATTCAAAAAACAGATTACATAAGATAGTATAGCTGGTCGAGATTAGGGCACCCCAAACAATTTGAACTTTAGTGAAAATTTTTGTTGCGTACCTCCAGTTGTTTTCAAAAACAATGATTTTTATTGAAATCTGACACCATGCCCCATCACAATTCACAATTATTTGGTAGAATTTATTGAAAAAATTATTCATAATTTGAGATCAAAGAATACGTAAAAAAAATTGCACCTATGCGATTTTGTTTTTTTGCCTGTAGAGTTGTGATTTTTGTCTCAAATTGTTCATCTATGAAAAAGGAACATGAAAAAAATGTTTTGTGTAGATTGCGTCCATAGAGGCCGAAATCGACCAGTGGTCGAAATTAGGAAGCGGTCGAAGTTAGGGCACTTTACCCTTACTAGAGATCCTTCGATTCCCAAAACAAAAACAGATAAGGAACAGCTGTAGAGGGTACCTATTCTAAAGAAACTGGTTTTGTCAGAACAATGGAAGATCAAATACCATTTGATTGGTATGCATATGCTTCGCTTCGAAGAATTCGCAGAAAAGTGATAAAAGGAAGTAAAAAACTACCTACGAAAGAATCTGATATCGCATTACAGGATACATAATATATTGGCAGTGAGGGGTGATGTGAGGAGGCACATGGCAGGGGGGAGGTCAAGAACTATTAATAACGCCAATTTACTCAATACTACTATTTCATGTCCATAACATACGTTTTACCAACGATTTTATACTTATTATCACATTTTTGAATATATTCCCCAAAACCCCTTTCCTTCAGGACCCTCTATCTCCTCTCCTAATGGTCGTACAAGAAAAATTTTTATACAAAAAATGTTGGAAATTGAGTGTAGAACAAAAAAGTACTGAACTATTTTTACCTCAAAATCAACCCCAGGGAAGATAGAAGTAAAAACCCGTTTTTTTGGAGGGTGCAACCCCCATAAAAAAGTTAGCAAGGGGTTTGGCGGGTGGTATTTTTTAGGGGTTACTCAGGGGACCACTCTCGACAGTTTTCCGCAATAAAAGCTTTACCGCCCCAAATTTCTTTTATTTTCCTAAAATGAGGCTAATTTGCCTACACTATATAAGCCTCCAACCAATTTTTTTTTTCAAAGTGAACCAATTGCGAATACACCATCTACACCACCTTTCATCCACCCCCCTTGTTCGAAGCATTACACCTTGCAAAAATCAGAACGCGAATTTACATCAATGTCCTTTTAAACGATACATTTTGACAGCTCCATTTGAAGAAGATCGATTCGAACCCGTAGCAACTACTTATCTACACAATTAGCCATACCGAAGACACCGCCGACAGCGAATAAATCTCATCAACCAAAAAGGCCAAAGGCCAAAGAGGTTAAGAACTAAGACATAAAATATTAGCACACTCGACTCTCGTATCGTACACATCGGACGATGACACCTAATAAACCTGCACAGTAAATAAACCAGCATCACGACGGTGTCCCTTTACCTAAGACTTTAAGTCTCGCGATCGATTTGACGGCATCTAATTAAATCCGCGGTCGGCGTCATGGATACCACCGAAACCAAACGCAACGAAAAACTTCGTCAGTGTGCTTTAATATGCAAATGCTTACAAATGATATTTACCTTGAGTTTAACGCTAAGTGCTAGGTTATTGTGCCAGGCATTGTTTTGGGCGTAATTTACCAAACGACTACATCTCTGGGAATTAAATCGCAATCGGGGTCTCGGGTGAAAATTTGCGGTAAAAACGAAGCACAGAGACGCCCCTTCGGTGGTAATTTTACAGAAACGCTTACAAGCGTCTTTCTCCAGAACGCCAGTGGCACTCGAGGGATAATTTTTCACAACCTGTAACCAATCTGTCGCTTTAATTTCATATCTTCGCGAAAACCGCCGAAAGTTTATCGTCTGAGACGATGAGACGATGACAGAGATGTGGGACGTTTGTCGGTGCAATCGAATACATCTCTTATTTGGTTACAGACGAAACTATATAGTTGCTCGCGACCGATATTAAAACAAGTGTCGCATTAACGTCGACGTCATTTCGCAAGCAAGCAAGATGGGAAAAAATAAACAGCCGGAAAATGTGACATTCTGGTTCTCATTATAACTTTGTATACCGGTACGTGTGCGACAAGGCGTGGTGTGGCTCATACTATACGTATATTTAGTTAACATGCTAAAATATAACATTCTGATTGAAATATCGTCTAAGTTTTACCGTATATTTCTTATAACATCTCCATAAGAAACGAATGTATAAAATACATCGTGAACTCACACACCAGTCGTAAGCATCTAGGCAGGCCTTGGAATACAGCAGGCGAAATGCAAGCGCAAAATATAATAACTTTGAAATATTACGTTTAAAGTTCTGAAAAGGGAAGGATATACAATATCCCAAACGCTAATTCCGAGTAATATGCAACTTGAATAATAATAAGTAGTGTGTATAGTTATTTAGCTGGAGTCATAACGCGAATGTTTGTTAACGTTAGGTTATTTGTAGGCTACCTTGACACCTAAATCTAAGGCTCGTAATTGAATTCCCCAAGGTAATTACCATTGTTGACCATATACGCGTATGCGAAGACGGTAGTGGTGAAATTACGCCTTTTTTTTACCTATGACCAGCTAGGTACGTTTTACGTTTCCACATATGAATTTAACATTCCAAAATGACCCGAAATAAGGGTTATTTTTTAGGACCAAAATAAAATAAGTCTTGGATTTTGACAAAAATTGGTGAAATAGTTTGCTTCGAGTAGAGAATCTCTTTAAAAAATTTTGAGCCCTTCAGCCCAAAGGAGGATGGAACTAGGGAGCCTCAAAGTGAAGCCATTTTCGAAAAAACTCGATTTTTTGCCAATTTTGGGCAGTATCATCTGCTGGGAACAGGGGTTCGGTGATCCCCCTGAGTCAACGATGAGTGCCCCCCTTAATTTACCAAGCACCCCCCTTGCACCAATGGCCATCTTTTTTTTTACAAACTTTAGTACCTATGTTTATAAGGAGAGGAGGTACAATAAATACAAAACCATACCTTATATTAGTGACAGATTTGAAATTTGATCGATTAAAGCAGAATTTTCCAAAATTCGTAACAGTCGAGTTAAAATCTATATTTTTTTCCAGAAAAAATTTTCAGCCAAAACAAAAAATTTCAACTCAAAATTACGAATTTTGGAAAATTATGCTTTAATTGATAAAGGTCACCAATACAGGTAATCAGGCATTACAGGGGCCGAAGTTCATACGGATGGACTATTTTTATGGGCTTTTCCACAGTGTTGGAAAATTCCAAAATTTTCTGGAGGTTCCGAAACGTTTCGAAACTGCTTCCAATCGATTCGGGAGGTCAAAAATAGGGTATATACCAAATTTCAGCTTTTTTCATTGATTAGATAGATCAAATTTTCATATTTTGCAGAGCAATGAGGTACTTAATTTTGAAATTTCAAAAATTCGTCAAAATTTGATAAAAGCGCTTCAGCACCTTAAATTTTGGATATGGGGTTTTTTATAATGTACTTTCGATGTATTTTTGTTTCACCTCAAAATTTTACTTTTAGTTGGGATAAGTACTTACCTCTTTTGCTAATTATGAAAAGGTAGTGAAAAATCGTGTTTTTTTGTTGTTGTTTTTTTTAGTATGCTGCACCCAATTTTGGAATCAGAAAAAAATATATTATGCAATGACAATGACTGACGACTGACTTGACAAAATCAATAAAAAAAATTTCCACCCGGGGAACTCCCAAATTTTTTGGAAGGAGGGGAAGTTGAGGGTTAAAATTTGTTGGGGTTTTATACTGAAAGTATTATTTTGAGTCAATTTTGACCGAATACCCCATCGTATCAAGCGAGTAAGTACTCTGAAATGTAACGCAGAAAATAAATATCCACTATTTTTTGGTCTAATTTGCGGGATTCGTCTAGTTATAGGGTGGTTAATAAAAGCCCCTCAAAAATTTTCAATGATGAGTTGCTCATCTATAAGATATCCTCACTGCACCCTTGGCTGGGAACTTTTAAAAAGTTGTGATTCGAGTTTGTAAATCTCCCCGAATCTTCATCTCGAAATTGGATACGACTTTTTGCTCTCTACCATAGAGTTGAAAAATTGTAGATCACCAATTTGAGTAATTTTTGATTTTCACGAAACTCAAATCGATTACTAGAACATCTTGAAACTGAGCAAAAAAATGTTTGGTCACCTAGTTGAACTTATTTTAGTGGCTAGATTGATTTTTTCAATTTTTTTTCAACTTCTTGTATTTTAAAATTCTAAAAAATTGGAAGAAATGAAAAATATGAAATTGAAAAAAAATCAAAAAATCAAAATTATTTGAAAAAAAATCGGTAAAAGTTGGAGAAATTTAAATTTAGAAAAAATTCACTCATCTACTTACTATGAAAAATTGAAAACATTTCAAAATTGTTTTCAATTCTGAAAAAAATAAAAAAATAAAGAAACTGACAAAATTTAGGGTAGAAAAAATTTGAACTTAGATTAAGTAAGTAAATTTGGACTTGGCAGCAATTTTCACATAATTTAAATTGTTCATTTAATGACTTGAAAAGTAAGCCAAACATTTTTTTGGTCATTAAAATAAATTTAAATAAATTTTTTGTAGCATTTCAGCCAATGAAATTCTCTAAAACACAGTTAGCAGCATTGCAATGAAAATTTTCAAAAAAAAATCATCAAAAACTAGTTACCTACTAGCACTTAATTATTTTTGTCAAAAATGAAATTTCGACGATCTAAGTCCAAAAATCCAAGTTCAAATTTTTTCAGAACTTAATTTTTTCAGTTTCTTTACTTCTTATTTTTTTTCAAACTCTCTTAATTTGAATTAGTCAAAAACTGAAGATTGGCTGATTGAAATCGAAAAATTGTGTCACTGGGTTGGCAGTGAAATTTTACTGATTCCACTGTTAATCTGTGAAATTTGACTGCCAATCAGTGAAAAATTACCGATTCAATTAGTGAATTTTTCACTGTTTTCATCAATGACTGAATTCTGCCTTTTTTAATCAGTCAATTTGACGGATTCAAATTTAGAGAGAAATTGGATACGATTTTGGAATTTTTTCAGATGTGAATTTTTTTAATTAAAATTTTTCCACCTTTTCCAATTTTGATTTTTTAATTTTTTTTCAATTTCACATTTTTAAATTTTTCTTCCAATTTTTTAGTTGGAAGAAATTTTAAAGGATATCAAGTTGAAAAAAAATTGAGAATATTAATCTGGTATTTAAAATAAATTCAAATATTTTTTGAACATTTTTGTAACAGTGCTGCTGAAAATATGGGAGAAGTCGATAGTTACTAGATCAGTATGATTGTTATTCGTTCGAAGGAACTAAGAGAATAAACTCATGTTAAAAGGATACATCGATTGCAGTCGATGTATCCCGGTTCGGGCGAGGGATGTTCGTAAGAGGGTCGAAAGACAAAGAAAAGAGAAAGCGGTCAGTTTAGGGATGCGATGTAACCGGATGTCTATGTGTAGGAATCATGCAGGAATTCGGAGAAAAGGATCGTAGGAGATTAGTTTAGGAGATGCGAGGGAAAGGGACGGGGATAGGACGATTCTCGTTTGAACAGCTGTGCCAACTAAAATGTTCTAAAAAGTGAGTAAAACAAAATGCATTTGACAGCACTATCGTGAGAATTTTTGAAGAAAAATTAAAAATTTAAACAAAAATTGTTTTAGATGACTAAAAAAATATTTTGGCTTAATTGTGAAAGGTTTGAATGAACGATTTGAATTTGGTAAAAATCAAAAATTCCTCAAATTTTCGAACCACAACTTTTTAACGCCCTGGTAGAGGGTAATAAATTAAATGGAATTTCGAGTTCAATGGTTCAGAGATGTATAGAAATTCAAATCGCAACTTTTTGGGGCGATGCCCGAAATTTCTAGCTGGTGAGACCATTCATCGTAGGCAAAAAAACGAGTTTTTCGAAAATGGCTCCACTTGGAGGCTCTCTAGCTTCGACCAATTCTGAATTAGGGGGCTCAACATTTTTTTGGGGAGATCCTCCACTCAAAATAAACTACTTGGCCAATTTTAACCAAAATCCAAAAAATTTTCTTCCTCTTAGCAAGGTACTGATACCTTTTATTTATTTTATTATAGGTATCATTATAATGAGATCTGATTACTAACACTCGGTGCCACATTAAAGCACCACTTTAATACCGCAAATTGAGAATTAATTATTCAAAATAATACTCTTGAACCGAACCGCCCTTTCTCGCCTTTTGTATCAGGCAGAAGCTACTCTACGTACACTAAACTGCAGCACACTTCGCTTGTTATCTACATTAATCACGTAACCATTATTATTAGAAACGTTACTGCCTCGTATGTGTGTATGTATTTCAACAAGTATACTGTCTGGATATATTCCTTATTTTTTAATGACGAACTTCGCTAACTTCAGTCAGTAATATTCGAAATTATATTCACCTTTTAAAGGTGTACTTAGAATGTTACGTAATGTAGATTTCTGGGCGTGGGTGGGTATGAACGTAGTACGTACCATTACCCAGTCGCACACCTAGTACATATGCATGTGCTTTTCAGTAATTATAAATTTCCGTTTTGTATAAATTAATGTATGAAAAAACGTGTCAAATGGATGTGATTTTACGTACCTAGACCTACGTACGAAATCTACGATGCAATGAATTTGTTCCCATTTTTTTTTTTTCAGATTTGTTTAGAATTTTTTTGAGTAAGTAGGTTACGAATTAGAATAGCTACTAATTTTATGCTTGGTGAGGAGAATGTATTCGATTTTTTTTTTAGATCTAACCCTCCTAATACAAAGTCGAGTCTTCAAAAAAAAAAAATTAGATTTAGTGAAAAAATTATTTTGTACCGAGTTTCATTCCGAAATAAATAGGTAGGTAAAATAAATATTTGTAACTAAAATTTAAAATTTTTCAAAGATTGAAATTTTTGGGTTCCAACATCACCAATCAAAGTAGTTTTTATTGACAGCAAAATAATACAGTGGCATCAGAATTTTTCGCCTCTTCTAGAGAAGATCTAGATGCTGAAATTTTAAAATTTTCATCGCATTATTTAGGTAGACCCTTAGGAATAGTGGCCGAAATAATTTTGATGAAAATTATTATTTTGTTTGTAGATCAATAAGAATGGGTAAATTTTAAACTTTGGGTCATTTGTGGGACAAGTATCTGAACTACAATAACAAAACTGTAAAAAAATTTTTAATTTTAATGAAAAACGAGAAAATTGAGAATTTTCCACCCAGTTTTTTCGTAGTTGGTTGAGTAATTCTAACAATTTATAAAAAAAATTGCGGTAATACCTACTTACATAGGAAATCAAAAGTATAAACTTAATTTTAATTAGGTCCAATTTTTTTTTCAGCTTTCTGTTTCAGATTTCAGTTTTTGGGATGGGAAAATTATTTTGGTTATTACTCCAAGGTGGGTCTACATGATGCAATGAAAATTTTAAAATTTCATCCATCAGATTTTTTATCTTTCCACTGGCTTCATAACAAATTTTTGAAAGTAAATATTGGTAAGCAGTATTATATTATTTCATTGAAAATTTTCAATATTTAGTCATTTCAAACAGGGACGTAATTGATAATTTTCCAAATAGAATAGGTACCTAACTGTTGTTATCGAATTTCATCATCGTTCGATTTTCTTAGAAATTTTTTTTTGCAAAAAATACTTTGATCGAATTCAATCCGAATTGAATAAATTTTATTTTAATGTTTGACAGCCTTGAATCGATTTAATTTCAAAACCTACATTTTTATTTTTGTAAATTTTTTATCCTTTTCTATTTTTTCTAGATTTTCAGTCAAATTTGATGCAATTTGAATAAGTTCTATTTTCATCACATCATCAAGTAGGTACATACATACCTACCCTACATCAAAATAATATTTTCACCATTTTTTTTTTTTTTTTTTTGGAACTTTGGTCGAATTTTGTTACTAAACTAAAATGTACAAATATATTATTTTATTGCAATAAAATTCTTTTTTCAGTTTTTTTCAAAATCAATTGTTGAATTTTTCACCACAAATTACTTGATGTTATTTATATAGGAAATTTTAAAATCTCATTTTAGCATAATTATCCCAAAATTGAAATTTTTAAAATTTTCGATCTGATTTTCATTACAAATAAACTGCAATTTCATCGTCGTTTCAATTTTTTTCGAGTTTTAGTCGCATTCAGAATTCAGACCAGTCTTACTTACTGAGTTCAATTAGTTCCTCAAATTTTATCAACTCAATTTTAATCAAAAATTCAAATTTAGCTCCACTTAATTTCATTATGGAGTTCCAAATTTTCAATTTTGGTTGAATTTTTCAATTTTTTGTCCATTTTGAATTCTGCTCAAATTTTGGTCAAATTTGGCCCAATTTTATTAAATTTTTTTACTTGTTTTCCATTTCTCAACATTTTTCTTTTCATCAATTTTGATCAAATTCTTTTTTCTAATTTTAATAGAATTCGTTTAAAGCTTAATGAAGATTTCATTGTCATGGAATTTATTTTTACTCAATTTTGGCAATGATAGTCTTTTGTCAATCGCTCAATTTCCTCAAAATTAAAAAAATTTCAAAATTTCAGTATCTACGTAAATAATTTTTCTTTAGCTCCAATTTTAAAATTTTTTGATTTTAACTTATGAAATAGAAAAAACATAAATGAAGTCTACTGAATCTGAAATATAAAAATTCTTGCTTTTCTGGATTTTTCTCATCATTTTCGTGTAATTTTTCTTGCTTTGAATTTGACCAAAAAATAACCCTCTTCCATTAAAAAATTTAAAAAAGTGGAAAATGTTGAAAATTCTTCTTTTTTGCAGTAAAATTATTAAAATTCTTGCTATCTTCTGGTTTTTCTTGTTTTTCTGGGCAGTAGAGCACCACGAATTGAATTTTCGTAGGGTTGGACCATATGCAAGGCAGAGAGAACGGCGACTTCCCTAAAATGATAAAATGACATTTTTGATCGAAAAAATTAGGCTTTTGTCGAAATGTGCATAAGATGAATCATTTTTTCTTCAGAAAATTTGGAACATTTTTCGTCTTAAATTGGAAAATTTTCCTAAAAAACTCCAAATGAGTCAAACAATTTTCAATTTTCATCGCTCTACCTTCCGAAAAGTCAACTTCAATTCTTTCCTGCATTTTTAATGAATTTCTGTTCCTACAATTCTTAGCAAGTCTTTTGACATTTTTTCCAAAAAAATTGAAAATTTTTTAAAATTTCTTTCATAAACTTCTGAAATTAGAACCGCTTTATAAAACGTAAATTGAAAAAACCCATCATCATTCATTTCCGTAACTTCGCCAAAATGAAATCGTTCAAAATTAATCCGATCATCCTTTTTTTACACAATGTCGCCTATATTGTTTTAAATGATTATCCCGGCCAGCATCTCGCGGTAACTGCGGCATGACATCGGCATGGGCAGCGCGGGCGATACCTCCACATCTATTACACAGCGATTAGCGACACAGCAATATAAATTACCATAATGTTTAACATTATGCGAACAATTGTTACGGTTACAACGTTAATATTATGTTAAAATAAAAATAAAGTGGTAATATGTATTACATAATTTCAAATTAACGTTAGTTGTTGTATTATCATCAGCGTACAAATTTTCGTAATCCGCCGAAACAAGGTCGGGTCGCAAGACGAGAAAAAATTTCATACAGCTGAAAATTCGCGTATCGGAAACACATTACTGGAAAGGTCATTCACGCTCTAAAATTTCATCGCATAGGTATATACGAAATACGTATCTTGCATCTCACTAGGAAAAGCACTGCACCTCTCCACCTCCTATATGAATCATAGGTATAGGAAAACGTATAAAATATCATCACGAGCCCACGACGAGGAAAAAATTACGCAGTATATGAAAAAAGCCAAGCTATCAAAAGCTAAAAGGTCTTCATTGTCCTACATGCACACACTCTCATCACGTATCAACTTTAATAAATTATTATTAATAGATTTTCTCTCGACAGTCAAGAAAAACTTTTCTATTCCTCTTATCACCGTCAAATCTATACCATACCGCAATCTTTGTCTTTTATACGCTCAAAATGATGGAAAAATGTCCTCTACGAGTAGTATAGATATAAAAAGCTTACCTATTCTTCAATCGGTGTAGTAGGTACACTGGTCGAATCTAAAACGAGAAAAAAAATCTTCATTAGTAATTATTAATTTTTTAAAAACGGTTTCGAAATTTGATCCCGAAAACGATAACGATACAGATCATTAACCTCAGCAAAGTCAAAAGCACGGTGTTCGTACAATAGGTGATCTGGCGGAGGGAGGAGGGGCGAAGGAGTCGTGGAACATCGTGTTTAAAAGTTTATCGAGTAAAATTTTAATAAACTCTGGCACTTTGATCGGTCTTTAATTGGTTTTAGCGTGCGTTTTATTTCGTAGAATTGCGAATATTTTCGTGTTTTTTTTTTCTTTTCGTCGCGTCTTTTTCATCGTCTTCGTATAGATATACCTTCGATCCGGTACGTGTTTTATTGAAAATGCAAAACGTTTTCTGTATAGAGATTCGACGAATTAACGATAGATTCGAAATGAATTAAAAAACGAGCATTTTTTATTCGAATTTTTACCACTTTTTTATAATACGAGGTTGCGCTCGCGATACATTATGGAATGTGAATAAGGGATCTGAATTTTAATGAAGTTTTTTTCTCGTGAATTTTTTTTTTGAAGTCAGATGTCACATCTTCTAATAAATATTCAAAAAAATTTAATTTTTTTTTTTTAGAATAAGAAGTTGATTTTTTTACTTGAAAGTGATAAATTTCCATAATTTTAAAATTGCATACTTGAAAAAATTCGACTGGAAAAATTTTTCTCCCCTATCGTCCAATGAAAGAAGAAATGTCAAAAATCGGTAAAAATTTTCCTATGAATAATTTCTTTGTAAATTCCTCTAAAAAAATCTATAATCGAAAATGTAGAACAAGTAAGTCGAAAAAAATGAAAATTGTGATTTTGGAGGAAGGGGAGGAAGGGAGAAAACAGAAAAATTTTCAACCTGTAAAATTATCAATTTTCGCCATTTTTTCAGCTGAAATGCAACTTTTCTTAATTTTTCAAACTTGTTAAGTAATCACTTTTGCAATTTAAGCAACTCTCAAAGTAACTTTTTCAATAAAAATATAATTTTCTCATTGGAGACATGCAGTTTCCTCAATTCTTGTCCCTTTTAAAAAGTATTGTAGATATTAATCACATTTTTATTTCATTATTTTTCAATTTTTTAAACGAGGAAAAAATCATGATTTGAGGAAGTGTTGAGATATGGGGGGGGGGGGCTTTTGAGGCCCAATTATATACTTACTTACTAAATTGCTTCAAAAAGAGAAAAGTTTCACAAATGCACATTTTTTCGCCTTTTTCAAGAGAAACTTCAAAACATGGTAGGTTTAGACAAAAAACTTTGAAATTCTTTTAATTTTTTCAAAATTTTCAACTTCGTCTTTTCTGATTTCAAAAAAAAATGCTTAGGTAAGAAATCATAAAATTATTTAATTACCTATTCTCTTGCTTTATTCTACATACAAATTGTATTTATTTATTTACTTATTTTTTTAAAGTGAGGAACATTCGATCAAAATTACAAAACAAAGTGAAACCGACGACGCGACGTTTTCCTGTTGACCATATTGAAGAAGCAAAACAAGACATAAAATTAATTCAAAAATCGGCACGTTATAAGTATCAGGGAAAAACTTGAAAATTACGGATATCTTTTAAAGAAATAAAATTTCCCAATTTTCAGAGTGGCCAAGTAAATAAGTACCTAGTAGATTTTTTTATTTAAAAGTGATAAATTTCGAAAATTTTGAAATTGCATATTTTAGAAAAATTCAAATGAGAAAATTTTCATTTCTATATCGATCCATGAAAAAATAAATTTGAAAAATTGGTGTAAATTTTTCCATGGATAATTTCTTTGTAATTTCTCAAATCGATGGAATAGAAATTGTGGAACAAGGAAGTCGAAAAACTGAAAGTTTTGATTTTGAAGAAGGGGAAGATGCAAAGATCGAAAAATTTCCGACTCGTGAAATTACCAGTCATGGCCGGCGTTACTGGAGGTGCTGGCGTGGTCAAGCACCTACGGGAATTTTTCAACAATTGCTGTTAAAAAATCCCAAAATCCACGAAAATTTTGAAACTCAATCACAACGGTACCAAATTTTCTAAAAAAATGAGAAATTTCACACCAAACTGAAATCGAGGAATGAAAAACCGTCAAATAAAACTTCTGCTTTTGGCTGTCGGCTGAAAATTTCAAAAATAAAACAAAAATTCTGAGCTGAAAAAATTTGAGTTTTGAAAAAAATTCAAGAATGCAAAAATTAAAATTTTGAGAAAAAATTTCGAGAGCTAAGCAAGTTTGAGAAAATATTTAACATTGAAAAAAAGTTGTAAAGTTCAAAAAAAAACCAGAGTTGAAAAATTTTTTGACCTGAGAAAAAAATTGGAGGTAGAAAAATTTCAGAGTTGATAAAAAATTTTATTTTAGATGAAAAAATTATAGAGTTGGAAAATATTTTGAGGAAAAATATCCTCGCTCCCACCCCGAGCTCCTCACACCAGAATGTGAGCACTGAGCACCTAATACGAAAAAAAAAGATCCGCTGACTCTGTATACCTGGTACAACAAATAAATTTGATTTTTCAGTACTTAATTTTCTTATATTGCAAAAAAATATCATTGGTCTTGGAAATTTTGTCTCAAAAATTCAACTTAGGTGAAAAAAAAAACATATTTGTTCAAAAATTGCCTCGGTACTAATCTATATCAGATTAATTGAAATTTTTTGAAACTTTTCAGCAGTTTGTTCAGATTATGGAGGAAATGTCATTAATTACCTAAAAAAAATCGTCCCTAAAAAGTCTCAAAATTCAGCCTCTTATTTTTAAAAATTTTGAATTTTGAAAAAATCAATTTTCAAAACAGTCCAAAAATTACGGAAATCCGATATTTTTGTCCTTATCTTTCCAAAAATTTTTAGACCTATGTGAAAATATCGTCAGTTTAAAAAATCTTATCTCAAAAAAGTCTCGAGATTTAGTCTTTAATTTTTCAAAATTTGCAATACCCTTCTGCCCCTTCCAATGCACACTCATGTTGAATTTAACCCAAAAAAAGGGTAATTTTATGATCTCGATGACTTTTTAGAATACTTAAAAATCTCAATTTTTAAAGTTTTCGGAATTAAACTACTTAATGTTTTTGCAGCTTGTCAAAATTTCCAAAATTGAAACATCTCATTCAAAAAAAACAAGGAAGAGTTGAATTTCCACTCGAAAAATTGAAGTTTAGAATTAGAAAATTCAAACATTTTTCAACATTCTTAATATCTTTCGGTTTGCTTTCTAGAAAATATCTCAAAAATTACCCCCTTCCCTTACGTTTTCATTTTTTTTTTATATTTACATAAAAAACAATCCCCCCCCCACCAAAAAACACATCAATTTCATAAAATATCGAAAATAATATTTCAAATAAAACACGAATATTCCAAAAACTTTCCTCTCCTTCCCCGTCGCACGTATCGACACCTCGCGTTAATCTCATTCGATAAATCCCCAATCCGAAATCTTAATCTCGCGAAATAATCCTCGGTAAAAATTCCCATCTTATAAAAATTAGACATTAAAGTCTCTATAGCTGTTGTCTTCTTCGGGAAAAAAAGAGCACTTATTCTTAAGCTCATAATGAACCGCGAGCTAAATAACAATTTGAAAGTAATCAACGTCTAGGTAATTTATCTAAACGCATTAAACATGGCAAATAACCATTGCGAAAGAGCGAAACGCAGAGAAGGAAAAAAATCCGACGTCCCGAACGCTTAAGCGAGAAAGAATGAAAAAAATGAACTTTAAAATTGAATCTCATTACTAAATGATACCACCAAAGGCCGACGATTCGTTAAGGGGCGTCAAAACTGAAAGAAAAAGCTTAACACACAAATTTATACCTCCTCAGCTCGTGCGAGAATAATTTAAAATTCACGGTTGGCCTGTTTCCTTCTTCTTTTTTTACCCTCTATTTTGCTATCTCTTTGCCTGTTTTACCCAAATTATAGTAATAGAGCCGAGCTCGCGTACTGCTATCCGCAAAAAAAAATGTAAAGAGGCCGCGATTTGGAGTATTTTAAAAACGGTTATAACGTTTATTCGAAAGTGGATTCGTATAAAGGAGTTTTGCTTCTCTATCAAAGTGTTGGATTACAGAGTAATATAGCAGGGCGCTTTATTTTCAGAGCTGGGTAAGTATATAGTCTATATCGATTCGGAATACGCTGAAAATTGGAATTCTTGCTTGGTTTTCTTCCTCTCCCATGCGGCCGTTTTTCTTTTTAACCAACCAACTCGGTACATTTCAATAAAAGATAACACGATAAACTCCCATGCAAGGTTAACCCTTTCGAAATCGAATTCATTAATTCCGACCCGACCAACGTTTACTTATTCGTTCGACTTTGAAAAACATCGCGGCCTTTGGAGAAGCCCGCGAACGTATATTTTTTGTCTTAAATTTACCGCACAAAGAACGCCAGCGGATTATCCTTCGGCTTTCGTGCGGTTTTGTGAATTCCACGAGTCCGGGCTCGCGAGCTGAGCACGATGGATGCTTCAAAAAATGCCAAATGAAAAAAATCGTAGCTCAAGGTCTAAGCGATGAAATGCGATGTAAAATCGTATCTAAAAATTGTACGTACGATGTGTAACTTCCGTGTATTAATAATTCATTGTTCGGCCATCCATAGCACACAGAATTATAAATACGGTAGACGAGTAGCCATAGGAACCCGCGTTCTTAAATCTGCTTTATTATAAATGATGAAAAATTATCAAACTTCGAAAACCTTAGTTATTTTTTCTAATTGTTTCCCCGAACATGAAAAATTCACCGGATAAAAATACCTAAGTACATATTTCAATCTTGGTAATCGGATTACCTCTGAGTACTCTTCATATGCACCCGAGTATTATTTTGATTAAAATGTAGCCAGATAGAATGATGGAATACATCATAATTATTAAAATTTCCAATTATAAATTCGTTCTCCGCACTTGTCAAATTTGTTGAGATTTTGAAATTGAAAAAATTTTTCGCAACGTCGCTGCGGTGACGTTCGACCTTCGGGCTTTATTTACGCTCGTGCAGCGAATAATCTTTGAAGAAAATTTTTCCAAGCTGATTTTTTGTTGCCATCTAGCTTTTAAATATGGCGATTCGAAACACGAGTAAAGTCTAAGTCGTGTTTTCATAGGCTAAATTTTTTATTCGATATTTTGACTTCTTAATTCAAAGTTTTCAACAATTACGAAATTACTTTCCGAAAATTTTTTCGATTCCCTTGTACGATGATTTTATGCCTAAGTTGTTAAGCAATATGGATAATTTGAGTCCTTTGAGAGAGTTCGATATTAAATATTTTTCCCGTTGAAAGTAGAGAGAGTTATTCGTTTTAATGGATTTCTCGCAGAAGAATTTTTTTCAAATTTTTTTTGGTGGTGAAATTATCGGATAAAGTAGGTATAAATTTTTTAGGCTACTAAATACAAACCTGGATTAAAATCAAGAGCAAAAATGTTCAATTTCGAAATGATTTTTGGAATAAGTGACGATTTTGAATTTGAAAGGGGGGGAGGGTCGACTCGATCACTCTAAATTTAAGCTCTTTTCGAAGATTTATTTTAAAAAGGTGCCCTCCTCCGACTGAACCGAGAGTTCGGTACTTCGATTTTTAGAAAGAACGTATGCTAAAATCTTTGTAGTCAAAATTTCGGCTATCTAAGTTGATATTTAAATTATTGAGGAATTGTTAAAAATTCAATAATGTCAGGGTTTTCAGCAAAAATGAGATTTTCTTGTGCAAAAAATACTTTTTCGCAGAATTTTTCAACCTTCGAGTCCCTACCAAATACCTAGGTATTAAATTAACCTCCCAAAGTTGAACATTTTCAGTCATTCAAAAGGTTACAGCGAAATTTCAGTTTTCTCCAGTATTTCCGAATTTCTTTAGGAGGCGCCCAAATTAACTTTAGGAGCTAAAAATCGATGTCTCCCTTTATTTTGAATATTTCAAAAAGGAAACAATTGGCTCGATTTCTAAGTAAGCACCTCAAGTGTGCAACTATTTTTGAGCAGCTATTTATTAAATTATAAAAAAATCGATATAATTAACTGGAAGCCTTAGAATGGTTGTAAATGGTAAATTTTTTTCGAGGAGTCAATATTCAGCGGATAAGTTTTATTGCTGGCAACTGGATTAAAAGGTTTGCTGATTTGACCGTTTTCTGTAAGTAGTTCGAGTTTTTTCCAAAATAGCTATATTTTGAAGGGTGGAGCAGGCCAAAAATCCAGATAATAAAATTTTCACCAAAAATAATAATATTCAGAAAATGAATTTTTTTTTAGAAAATGGTACCGTTCACTAAAAAAGATGATTTTTATAAAAATGAAAATTTGTATCAAAAATGATTACCATTTCCAAAAAAAGAAGACTTTTTAGGTACTTACTACTTACACAATAATAATTTCCCATATTTCGGTACCTACTTTTGGAAAATGGTTATTTTTGGACAATGGTAAAAAAATCTAGTAAATTCGTCAGAGTCGTTCAACGTTTGAGAAGATGCGTTTTAGAAAGTTGGGCAAAAAAAGCTTCGATAAGCTGTAGACCAATTAAAACGGTTGAAAAAACGTTGACACATTTCTCAGATTTTGAACTTTTACTTAAAAATGTTGTGGTCAAGAGAAAACAAGAACTTAATGTTTAGCTTTAGCTGTCCAAAAGAATTTGGATGTTTTCTGAAGAATTCTTCAGAAAACATCCAAATTCTCCAGCATTTTCGAACTTAAGTTCGAAAATGCTGGAGGCTCCAAAAGGCTGGAAATGATCAAATTTAGATTCGGGAAGTCGACGTCAGGAAGGGATCCAAACATCAAGTTTGATATAAAAGCACTTTTTTTTTCCAAAACCATCATATTTTTATTAACAATCTTAATTTTTTAAATTTTCAAAAATTCGCCAAAAATTGAGATATCAACTAAGGCAGCTCAAATTTTGACTGGAACATGAGGTCATGCCTTTTCCTAAAACTGAAGTCTCGTTCTAACTGGAGACAGACAGACGCCTTAAAGTGGTATCCTCATAAAAAGCCTTTTTCTTCCTTTTCAAAAATCGAGTCACCATTATTATAAAAAAATTTTTGAACCTATAAAATTTTTTCCATCAAGTAATCGTTATATCCTTAGTTTCAAATAAAAGCAAAAAACTCGAAAAAAATTAATATTTTTTCATTGAAAAATCACGATTATTATCACATTTTTGGTGATTTTTTTACTCGTACTGACTCAAAAAATGATGAGAGGGAATTCAAAACTTATTGTACTTACTGTGTTCAACACATAAAAATCCAGTGGCACATTCACGCCTCCCTCCCCCATCAACCCACTCTAAAACGAGAACAATTGCAATGAAAACCGAAGAATAACCAGACAAAGATATTTTTCTGGGCATCAGACATTACTTTTTTTTTTGAAAAAGTCACTGAAAAATGACTGAAAAAAATTTCAATTAGAAAGTTAGAAAGAGGAAATGTTCTAGCGTCAAAATTGCGATTCAAGATCGAAAAAATTCCCACAAGAACAAAAATGGAGGGTACTTGAAAAAAAAATTCAATCAATTTAAATTTGGGAATCGTTCACTCAAACACCTCAAAATCGAGCCATTTTTTTGACCACCTAAGATAATTTTTGATGAAATTTTCATTGCAGTGCTAAAAAATTTTAATTAATTTTTGAAACTTTTTATTACAATGCTGCCAACTGAAATTTTCTAAAAATTGCGTAATTGAAATTACTGCTATGAAAATTTTTTGAAAAGTCTTATTAGTAGGTGACCATAAAAATTTTTTGGCTCGATTTTGAAGTGTTTGAATGACCAATTTGAATTTTGTGAAAATCAAAAATTCCTCACATTCACAATCTATAACTTTTCAGCCTCCTTGTAAAGAGAAAAAAGTGGTATCCAATTTTGAAACCAATGGCTATGGGAGGTGTAGAAATTCAAATCGCAACTTTTGATGGGGTGGCTGTATCCAAAAATGGTGAAAAAAATCCGTTTTTTTCGAAAATGGCCCTTTTTTGAGGCCCTTTGCTCCGTCCCCTTTCGAGCTGGGGGTCTCAATTTTTTTGGGGGAAGTCTCCTACTCGAAGAGAACTATTTCACCAATTTTTGTCAAAATCAGAAATAAATAGGTAGGTACCTACGGTTTTTTTTTCGCTCCGCTCTAATGAACATTCCTAATTTTGTACATTCATCAGGTGAAAAGCCCCGGGGGATCACTTAGATTGGTATGACCACTAATTCTGGAATTTTTTCCCCAGAATGAATATTCCTAATTTTGGAGATTTATTAGGAGGGGAGGAGGGAGAAGGATTTGTGAGATTTTCAAAAACGCAGGTTTTCAAATTTTTCCACCATATATTTTCACTTGGAAAGAACATCCTTTTTTTTTGGAGATTTCATACTTTCTTCCATGAAGATCTTTTTTTACGATCTTTCTCTAAAACCAAACACATTTTTGAAATCTAAAGTCAGAGCCTTACAAAAATGTACATTTTTTAAGTTTTAAATTTCTATTTTTTACATGGCCTTAAAAAATATCAAAAATTTCGTCTCAAAACTTTTGATCAAAGAGATTTTTACTTCCTTTGTTGTATACTAAAGGAGCTATCGAGCATTCAGTAATAATAGGCCTCGTCTTTATTAATTCACTCAAAAAAAAATCACATTACCTAGATACCTACACAAAACCGTATATAATTATAACAAAAAAACAACCACGACAGACAAGCGTAAAAAATCCTCAAAATTTTCATTATCTCGACTATAAAAGATCCCTGCCCCTATAATAATTACAATATGCCTGCATCGTCGCAACTTTCATGGAAACACCCCAGGTCGGACGAATAAATTAAAACCAAACCCTATTGCATCTTTCAGCCTACCGCAGAAATTACACACTTCTCTCAGCACATCATCGAGAAATGCAAGTAAACTACACGAAAAAAAAAACGCTACCTAAACAAGTTCAAAAGGTGAACGACATCAATAAGAATTTACCATCAAAATTAAATGCTCTTCAACTTGAAAATTTTATAATCCGCAGCTGGAAATAGTATGTTATCTTTACCTAAGAAGAAAAAAAAAAACCTAAACACGCGGAAATTGTAGTTATGCAGGTTGAATTGCCTAAAGGCTGATACGCGTAAACTGCTTAGTACACAGACACGTTATCAGTAGTGAAAATCATCATCCTACCAGTTTTATGCACGCTTACCACAATTTTCAAGTAATCCGTTCTTAGGCTCGTACTTCGTACACTAAAAGGTACACTTATCGCGATACCAGTACTCGCCACAAGTTGTACTGCAATTTTGCAGACTCCACCGTCTCTACTCCAAAAGATTCTCTCGACAATGGCGAATAACTTCGAAACGTGCGTACTCGACGAGAAATATTTCCTTATATTCCGAAGGTCGTATTTGTTTACACCGGTCACATGGGCCGTCATTATCGGTTATTATATAACAGTATAACACGTTGTTAGAACACTGATTTCAGCAATTTTTCCAACTTGGTATTCGTAATGCGCAGATTTGATATATTTCTCTCTCTTTTCAAATGGTTGCTGCGTAAATTGCCCTATCCCAATATTCAAAGGGAGCTTGGCAGTTGGTATGCGGCGAGGAGTGGGCTAAAAATATTCCGACGTTTTTTGTACCAGGTGTTCGTGGTAGGTGAATTTTTTTGCAGGTTGGTAGAGTCACGATGATCGACGTAATTTGAAATTTTTTTGTACTTATTGTAATAATAGAGTCGGTACGCTTATATGAATGTTATTAAACGCGGTTTTGTTAACGTTAAGTTAAGGTTGCAGAATCTGAGTGATTAATGGGTGCAGTTTTTTTTTTCAGAGCTTGTGAGAATTTTAAGTAGCTACTGTGCTATTGCTTAGAATAGGAAACGTCTTAATGTGAAAGAATTATATACTTTGTCGGTTGACCTCATAGGATCATCCAGTAACTTAATGACACATTTTGAATATCTTTTTCACTTCGTTATTTGTCTATTTACATGTCGTGATTTCGTTCATGGTCTCGGTGAGGCCAAAGGTGTGCCTTCGACGTTATTCTATTACATTTTACGCTTTTTTTTTTCTTAAATCAAATTCGAAGGTGATTTTTTTATTCGAGGATGAGAGAAAAATATTTTTTTTCAAAAGAAAAATAATTTTTGAACAAGAAGAAAAAACTGAAAGAAATTAAAAACACTTATTAAAGTAGGTATTTCGAAAGCAGCGTGTAATTGCTTCGAAGTACGCGAGTTGTTCGTGAATAATTTGTTTGAAGTGAATGAGAAGTTCGTGAAGGAATTTTCCAGATTGATCAAATTGTTTGAGGAGGGATGAAATGGAATTGGATTATTGAGAAAACAAAAAGTTCAAAATTTCTGACCGAAATGGATTTTTTGGGCTTCTCCCACCCAATTATTACTAAATAAAAACCAAAATTTCATGAAAAATCATACCATTAAAAATTTTTCGACTCCCTTGTCAAGAAACGGCTTACATATCTTGGCTTTCTTTGTACATAGGTAAGTACATTGGCGGACTTATCAGAGCGAATTGAACAGCAGTGCTCATTTTTTTCATGATTTTTTTCAAAGGTAAGATATTTGAAGTTGAACAGTTTTTCAAAACATGGATGATTTTTTGAAAAGTCGACAATATTTTCCAAAACCTTGATAATTTTCTAAAAATTGAAGAATTTTCCAAAAATTGGTCAATAACGACCGATTTTTCAAAAATTTAACAATCTTCCAAACTCGTTAGGTAAATTTTTCAAAAATTGATGAATTGAAAAATTTTCCACAAAATGAAGCATTTTCTAAAAATATAGAAGAAAATTGATTGAACGATTTTTCAAATCTACAGGGTGACCCATTTAAAACGCAACCGTGAAAAACTGAAACCGTTTTATTATCTTCTAAATACAAAATTTTTTTACAATAAATGTTGAAAATGAGTTCCTAAAACGTGTTTACAAGTTGAGGCTCTGCGAAGGAGGTGATGAAAAAACTTACGCAGCATAATAGACATTATAGCATTGATTTCCACAGTTATTTTAGGTTTCAAGGTTTGTTCAAAGTTCAAACTTTTTAATTACTCGTAAAATCGACAACTTGTCGAGTATCAGAACATCAGGATATTGTTGTCCAAACCTCAATCAACACTTTGCATATGACTTTGTCGCAAAATATTCGAGAATGATAAACACTATTTGTGATATTGTAAGCATATCAAAAACCAAAAAAAGCTCAAAGTTTTTGCAAAAGTTGTTTACGATCTTTCATCACAAAACCGGTGATGACAAAAATTAGACGTTAGATATCACGGTCCGGTTTGCTAGGTCGTGTTCCGTATAGTTGAGGCATCAAGCTAGAATGATTGCGCGCCGCTAAAACTAGTTGCCATGGCAACAGCGCGCGCTTTAACCTAGGGTTGCGTTTTAAATGGGTCACCCTGTAGATGGAGAATTTTCCAAACGTGGAAGAATTTTTAAGACATAGACAGTTTCCTAAACATCACCTGCACGATTTGAGATAATTCAGAAATATTTGGACAATTTTGAATAATTTTCCAAACCGTGGAAAACAAATTGAAAAATTTCTCCTAACAGGAAAATTCTCAAAAATTTAAACATTATTATTTAAACTTTTTTTTTAAATTTCAAAAATTAAGCAATTTTTAGAACTTGAAAGATTTTTTAAAACGTTGACGATCCTCCAAAATTGATCAATATTTCAAAAATTGAAAAACTTTCCACAAATTTAAAGAACTTCACAAAACTTGGACAATTGTTGAAAAATTAAATGATGAAGAATTTTTCAAAATCAAGTGAATTTTTCAAAAGTTGAAGCGCTTTTCAAATCTTGGCAACTTTTTTAAAAATCAGTACAATTTTCAAGACTTGGGCGATTTCCAACAATTTGACGAATTAATAATAACTTTCCAAAAACTGGAAAAATGTCCAATACTTCGACAATTTTCTAATAATTAAAGAATTTTGCACAACTTGGACAATGTTTTAGATTGAAGAAATTTTCAAAAACCAGGGCAGTTTGGATTTTTTCAAAAATTCCACAATGTTCTAAGAAATTATAAAATTTAACGATTTTCAAAATCGATAAATTTTCCAGAAATTGAAAAACTTTCCAATAAACTTAAAAATTTTACAAAACTAGTTCATATGTTAAAAATTGATTGAACAATTTTTTCAACACCAGGATAGCTTTTTAAAAATTGAAAATTTTTCCTAAACATTATTAACAATTTTTTAAAAGATCAAGTATTCAGTTTTCCAAAAATTGAAAAACTTTTCAAAACTTGGGTAGTTTTTCACAAATTGATTAGTTTTTCAAAAATTGAATCTTTTTTCCAAAAAATTGTTAATTTGCCAAAAATTGCACAATATTTTAAAAATAGGTAGTTTTTGGAAAAACTGAAGTAAAATATAAAAAAAAAACATATTTTCAACAACAAAAAATTGAATTTAAAACATGAAAATTGAAAAAGTTTATCTGCTAATAAAATTCAAAAACAATCATTACTTTAGTATATTTTTTTTAAAAAATAGCAATATTCTGCAAATGGAGAAAAATATGTAACTCGAAAAATTTTCTAAAATAAGAAAAATTACCTAAAAAATTGAAAGCTGTTTTGAAAAATAAAAAAGATTGTTGAAAAGTCGTCTTACTTTTTAGTTCAACAGATAAGCAGGTGTCACTTTTTTAATAGGTAATTGTATTTAAAATAATGAATAAAATACATGACTGAAGGAAAAAATAATACTTAAATAATTATTATAAGTGCCTATTGTAGATTTTGAATCTGTATCTATGTAGTAGATACAACTTGATGAAAACTAAAAAATACATTATTGCGGGGAAAATTATGTAAATTTATAAAACTGAAAATCAACAGGTGCATTTACGAAAACATACAAACTTCGGTAGGAAACTTCTTGATTTGATTATTTTCACATTTCAAAAACAAAAGTGTTTGCCGAAAAGTGAAACGCATACACGTGGATCTTGACAGTCCTCAGGTGAGTGACAAGCAGTTACTGATGTCATCAGAACCATCATAACGACGACGAGCAGAGCGATTTGGTCAGAATTCATGATGGAATTGACGCGATGTACTAAACGAACTGACAAAAATCGATGTACTTTTTTGAATAGGTTGGTTTAATTGAGAGTCAATATCATGAATGATTTTTATGCTGCGATATGCTCGCATATATAGCGAAATTTTAGCAATTTGAAAAATTAAAGGAAAATTTTGAGTGAAAAACGAATAATAATTTATGCCTTCGACTGGAGTTATTTTGATGCACATCTGTTGATTCTAGTCGTGGAACGTGGCACAGATGGTTGGTACAATGATCGTCATTTGATTCATTTCTGTAATAAATGTAATATTCCACGAATTCTGCGTAGAATTATCCTAAAATTGTGTTAGGTGTTTCAATAAAAAACAAAATATATTGTATTAGTAGGAGATTGAACACCTGTTTTTTAAAATTTATTGAAATTCCAAGGGCGAAATTTTAACACAGATTTTGTTACATTACCGTTTCGATTTTTTCACTATTCGTAAATATGAATTTCTCCAAAGCCATTTTATGTGAATTCAAGCACATTTTGATCTGGAATCCTCATCAGATTTGGCTTAATTTTTTTGCGAAATTCCTGTTTTCGACGATGCTAAATTCAAAAATTGAGCGGAAGGGACAATCATTTTGCACCTTTTCTTAAAAAGTTGAATTTGAAGTAGCCAGGCTAGGATTGTGAAAAAAAAATCCAAAAATGTCTTTATGCAAAGATTTCTCTTGTTAATGCAATGAATCATTACCCTCTATATGAAACAGCCGGGAAGCACGGACCGGCAACGCAGCAGTAGTAGTCCTATTTTAGCGTTGTGTTATATGGCGCGCGCGATATTTTTCCTTATATCTCAAAATTTTGAGTGAGCACATAGGTGTTTGAGGCATGAAAAGTTATCTACTTTTCACGGGCTACAACGTGGTTTTTGTTCCAAAGCTCTATCCTCAACCGATCAAAAGTTATAAAAGTTTGAAGCTTAAAAAATTTCATGTTCGACTTTTCAAATTGAAATTACTCAAAATTTTGAGTAAGCACATAGGTGTTTGAGACATGGAAAATGATCTACTTTTCAATGGCTACAACCACGTTTTTGTCCCAAAGCTCTAGCTCAAACCGATCAAAAGTTGTAAAAGCTCAAAGTTCGAGCTTTCGCAACTTTTGATCGGTTTGAGCTAGAGCTTTGGGACAAAAACGTGGTTGTAGCCAGTGAAGAGTAGATCATTTTCCATGTCTCAAACACCTATGTGCTCACTCAAAATTTTGAGTAATTTCAATTTGAAAAGTCGAACATGAAATTTTTTAAGCTTCAAACTTTTATAACTTTTGATCGGTTGAGGATAGAGCCTTGGAACAAAAACCACGTTGTAGCCCGTGAAAATTAGATAACTTTTCATGCCTCAAACACCTATGTGCTCACTCAAAATTTTGAGATATAAGGAAAAATATCGCACGCGTCATATAACGCAACGCTAAAATAGGACCACTAGTCTCGATTTTTGCGATGTTGCCGGTTCATGCTTCCCGGCTGTATCATATAGAGGGTAATGAATGAATTCAAAAATAGTCGTAAACCAGTAACCTAAATTATAAAATTATGCGAAAATTAATAAAGATCAAATTTGACATCATAACTTATTAAAGTGCTTTTTTTTCGAACTTTCCAATATGGATGTTACTTTGGTGGCCAATCCATAAAATGCGGAACCAATTTTTTCACATTAAATTTTGGGCACCACTGGCTTAATGACATTTGGTTAAACAGGTAAATGATAAAACTTGGAAAAATTTTGTCGAATTGATATACCCATAACATTTTATTAGACTTGAGAAAAAATTAGAATCTATCAAGAAAAAACGCAGTTCAAATGGAAATCAAATTTAAAGAACTCCTTCTTGAAAAATCTTATGTTTGAACGAATAATTGATTTAAAGAAACTTAGTCTTGGAAAAATGTAACGTTAGCTTGAAGAAAAACTATTTTGGGGAAAAAATTTAACTTGAAAAAAAAAAGAATAATAAAAATGACTGTTTGAGAAAATTATATTTGAACGAGATCTCTTCCATTACAGATTAATTTAGAAAAAAATTGCATTCGAATGTTTTGAAAAAGTTTTCCGAATCGTAGTTCTCTAAAAAATAATTTTTTCAAATCAATTTTTTTTCAAAAATGAAATTTTTAATTATTTATTTCCTCAATTTTTTGAAATGTATTTTTAAATTGGAATTTGTAAGATAGAAATTTAAAAAAAATCAAAGATCTTTTTTTAAAATCATTGTTCATAATTGAACAAATTTTTATACAATTACTCATTATTTCATTTCAGATAAAATCATACAATTTGATGCTTCATTTGTAACATTGATGGTTTTCAGAAAGTACCTGATTCATTTTTTAATAGGTAGTTTTTTTTTTGAGAAATTTCCACTTTTTGGAGTAAAAAATTCACGCTTTTTAATTTTTCTTACAAAGTTTTAGTTCTTTTTTGTGTTTTTATGCTACCTATGTGTATATATGTATAGTAAAAATATTGGATAATTTTCTTATTTCATACTTTTTTGTGAATATTCATAACAAAATTACTATTAACCGAAATAATTTTTTCCAAGTCATCAAAAAGGACACAAAACTCCATACCCAAAATTTCAAGTGCTGAAGTTAATTTTGCAACTATTGGTGAATTAATTTGACGAAATAAACGAAAAAATCTGATTTTTGGTATTCATATAATCTATTTTCCACCTCCCGAATCGATTAGATGAAGCGATTTCAAGTCATTTTGAGCCTTCAGAAATTTTTGGAAATTTCTCAGAATTAGAAAACCCCCATAAAAAGAGTCCATATAAACTTTAGCTTCTATACAAATTGCAAGTTACTCATATCGGTGGCTTTGGACCAAAAATTTGGAAAAATTTAGAATTTATACGGTTTTTTATCTTTTATTAGGTACTTAGCTACCTACGTTAATTTTGATGAATTCAATTATTTTAGTTATTTTTACAATCATTTTGAAATTTTGGTTTTGAAAATCAAAAGTTTCATTTGTTTGACACTTGATTACAAAATTTGAAAAATTGGACTGATTATTGCATGCTCGCTTCATGGATGTGTTTCACAAAACGTAAAAAATGATAAATATAAATTGAAACATTTCACTTCAAAATTGAGCCAAAAAAATGGCTAAAAAAAATTCCGTCACTACCCGGGCTTGATTGTCCGGCTCTTTCTATGGAACACTCAAATAGGAAAACCAGCCATATTCCAACTATAAGTACCTGTAGTGGCGGCACACTCCTGGGTTATTCCAAACTAAAACACCAAAAATGAAGTCGGGTCTTCCGATTTCGCTCAATGTTTTTTTACGAGTTCCTCTTGGTGGTCTATTCACAAAACCACGATCATTTCTTTTCTAACCCTCAAGGGGCGGGGAGGCAGGCCTCGAAATTTTTATGCAATTGCGATTTTTAGCCAAATTACCCAATTTTGAAGGCTCATATCTCGAGAAATATTTCAAAAATTTACGGGGAGTGGGTCGAATCAAAAAGTAAGTCGATATTCGAATTCTTCTTCCTCAAATTAGTTATAATCGATATGCTACACGATATTTTCGTTTCTCAACATGGTTTTTTCCAAAATTGGGGGCTAGAGGGGCACTAAAGGGTCAACTTCAAAAAATGAACACATTTTCGAACTCAGCCCTCTTAAAAGCCTAACAAACGACAGGTCACACGTTATTTTTTTTCATTTTCTTCGATTTTGACCCTATCAAGGAGGCTATTAGGGAGGTTCAGGAGGGTCGAATGAAATAACTGAGCACATATTCGAAATCAGCGTCTTCGAATTAGTAGTAATCGATGTGTTACTTTACTTTTTCGATTTTTTTGAATTTTGGTCAAAATTGTGGACCTCTACCCCCAGGAGTCTAGAGATCCCATCTTCAAAATTTTTCAATTTTTCAAAAACAACATAAATTTCCAAAAAAAGCACATTTTTTAATAAACAATCAATTTTTCAACCATTAACAGCAGCTGGCTGTGGTTGAAAAATTAATTTTTTTAGAAAAACTGGCATTTTTTAAAATTGGAAGTTTGTGTACATAAAATGATTTACCCACCAAATTTTCCACATATCTGACAAAATACTTTGTCAAATTAAAAAAAAAACCTTCCTACAAACATATATTTTCTGCGAGAATGCAAGTTCAAAAAGTAATTGAAATTACAAAGGTGGCCCTTGAAAAATTGATAACTAAAAACAGTGGAAAAATCGAAACGATAACGTAACAACATCACGTGTTCAAACTTCGACTTTTAAATTTCAAATAAATCTTCAAAAACAGACATGACCCTTTTCTCTTACATAGTCATCTTCCAATTGATTTTAATAATTGTGGTTGACTAATTTGGATACAGGAACACCAGAAAATATTATCCAGTAGGTAATTTACTTTCCGACTGCGCAATAAAAAAGTGGTTTACTCCCATTTTCCTGAATCCATTTTCCCGAAAATCCTAATTCTCGAATATAAAATATCCCAAAAGTTTATTACTGAATCTATTTTCTCGAATAGGCCAGAAATAGAAAATTACTCTTAGGTATTGCTTTAGTTTTAATCATTTATCCAACTATGAATTTTACTTTTTTATTTTTTATAATTAATATTTTATTAGGCGTAGAATCTAGAACGTGAAAATGGAGGATAATTAAATGTTGGAGAAGCTGTTCCTGTTCATTGTCAAATTTCAAAGATCGAATTCTAGTTTTCATGTTGGTGACCCACAGCCTGGAAAAGTGACTAAAATACTACATATAACGAATAAGGTTTGCAAACCAAACATTTTCATTTCAAAAAACAGTACCTAATAAAACCGTAACTCAACAAATCGCCCTAATTTTCAAACTAGTCATTCTATTTTTTAGCTAATTTTTCCTCTTTTGGAAGATTTTTCCGGTTACTAACCTATTTTTTTTTTAATTTGCAGAATAAATTTCAATTTTTAAAAAATACTTATTAAAGTTTTAAATAATTGTTTTTGAATTATATTATGGTTGATAGGTAAACTTTTTTAATTTTTATGTTTTAAATTCAATTTTTTGTTTGTTGAAAATATGTTTTTTTTTTCAAATATTTCAGATTTCTCTTCAGTTTTTTCAAAATGTACCACTTTTTAGAATCAATTGTTCAATTTTTGGCAAATTATCCATGTTTGAGGGAAAAAATTCAATTTTTTAAAAATTCTTCAACTTTTAAAGAGCTATCTTGGCGTTGAAAAAATTGTTCATTCAATTTTTAACACCTTAACTAGTTTTGGAATAACTTTCAGATTTTTTGAAAGTTTTTCAAATTCTAGAAAATTTATCGATTTTGGAAGACCGTCAAATTTTTGAAAAATTGTTTAGGCTTATAAAAATTGCCCAAATTTTGGTAAATTGTATAATTTTTTAGAACATTGGGTAATTTTTGAAAAAATCCTCAACTTATGGAAAATTCTCCAAACTTAAAAAAACTGTTCTGTGTTTTGAAAATTCTTTTGATCTAAAACATTTTCCACGTTTTGTAAAATTCTTCAATTATTAGAAAATTGTCAAAGTTTTGTAAAATTTTCCAGTTTTTGGAAAATTTATTAATCTGTCAAATTTTTGGAAATCGTCCAAGTCTTGAAAATTGTATGATTTTTAAAAAAGTTGCCAAAATTTGAAAAGTCTTCCAACATTTAAAAAACCGACTTGGTTTCGAGAAATTCTTCGTCATTCAATTTTTTAACAATTGTTCAAGTTTCGTAAAGTTTTTTAAATTTTTGGAAAATTTTTCAGTTTTTTAAATATTGATCAATTTTGGAAGATCGTCAACTTTTTGAAAAATCGTCCAAGTTCTAAAAAATTACTTACGCAATTTTCGAAATTAGGTACCTATTTTTCAATTTATGAAAAATTATCAATGTTTTGGAAAGATGGTCAAATTTTGGAGAATTTTCCTGCTTCGGAAAATTATTCAATTAGTTTGAAACGTTCTGGAAAATTGTTCAAAAATTTAAAAAAATATATTTCGGAAAGATGGTCAAAAATTTGGAAAATTGTTCAAATTTTGCTGAATCATCCCAAATTGTGTAAGTGATTTTTAGGAAACTGACTAATTTCTTAAAGATTCTTCTACTTTACAATTATTTACGATCACTAAAAGCAGTTTCAATTGATGGCATAAATTATTATTCGTGAGCAAATCGCCAAATTTTCGCTATTTATGTACCTTTTCGTTTTCATTATTTTAGTCATTTTTCATCTGGTTGTAGGTCACTAAAGTCATTTTTTTTGAAAACAAGGTTCACGGTCATTTTCCCGAAGCCGAAATCCCAAACGGGCATTTTCCCGAATAAAACTTTTCACGAAAAAAATTTTCACGAATCCGTTTTCCCGAATACTGAAATCCCGAACACAATTCTCGAATTACCTTTTTCCCGAATACAAAAATCCCGAATGAAGAATTTCCCGAATTTAAAAATTCCGAATACCTATAGAATTTCACGAATCACTTTTTTAATTATTTCTATGGAATGCCAATTGCATAGTGGTGGAACAGTAGTTTTTTTTTTCATCCTCCAGAGGTTTTCGGTAGTATAGTTTTTCAGGAGGTAAAACCACTCAAAAATTGCATAAAATTTCGTAAATCAAACTTCTTTTCAAAAAGTTGGTCAAAATTGATGACACCTTGAAGAAAACTGATTTTTTGAATATGTCTTCTTTTATTTGTACAACATTGCACTTGATTTTCATTGATTTTTTTACAAATTTTACCAACTTTTTTACTATTTTTTTGATTTATTGCAACAAAATAAATACTACGGGTAGTTTTTGGGAAAACCCAGTAGTTTTCGACTACTGAAGGCCAAAAAAACTATCGACGATTTCGGTAGTTTTTAGCAAAAATAAAATAAATTTTATTTAATAGTACATTGATTTTTTTTAGTTCGAGAAACAAAGGATTCGGGATTACGGTATTCGGGAAAAAGGATTCGTGAAATTTTTTTTCATGAAAAATCTTATTCGGGAAAATGTCTGATTGGGATTTCGGCTTCGGGAAAACGGTCCATAACCGAAAAAAAGAACTATAATTCGATCTTTAAAAGTAATCTGAATACCTCAGGTTTGAAACCATTATTCTTCCTTCGTGAAAATTTTTTTGACAATAAGCAGCCGGATCCCCAATATTTGTTTATCCCTCATTTTCACGTTCTACGCCTCTGGCTGGTTTTTTAATCTTCGCCGAAATAAAATAGGCACTCTCGCAACATTCGGGTTAATATCATTTATATGTGATACTCGTACGTTGAAAATTTAATTTGTGTATTTAGTCTTTTTGCTTTTGGAAATGTACTCGAAAAACAAATGGAAAACGCGCCGAGAAAACGTTACTCAGCGTGTTGTGCCTACGTAGACGTACGTTGCTGAAATCTTAGCAGAATAAAATCCTCGTATTCGTATATTCGTTACGTTCACGATGAAGTTTTCAATTTCAAACAAGACTTACGTAGCCGCGAGTTTTATTTGACTAAATATTTGTGACGCGGAAACGTTTAATTTATTACATATTTCATTCGGGTAAACATTTTAGGAATGGTAATATACCTTGGCGGATTTCAATATTTGCACTCTCGAAGTACATAACTCTCCTACATTCCGGTGTTTTTTTTTTCAAAAAAATGTTAGTCCAGGCAGATAAGAGAAAAAATGTACCAAACCCCCAAAAATTCAATCCTGCTTTATTTTTGGCGTTTTATGTTCATAATGGTTCACTACACAACAAACTGAAATGGACACCCCCATAATCCTCCGCTACCCCCAGGCGAGGGGAGAATGTCTGCTGAAACCCGGTTTTTCGTGAATATCTCCTCAAATAAGCCTTAAAATTGAAAAATAGTTATGAACAATCTTGTTCTACGTGTAATTTCCTATCAGAAGTTTTTTTTGTTTTTTCAAAAACACTCACTTCCATGACCAAAAATTAAGGGTAAAAAACGCATATTTTTCAACAATTTACAGCATTTTTTGAAAAAATCCAAACTTTTGTGAATATCTCCTCAAAAAAGCCTCAAAATGGAAAAATGGTAATGAGCAATCTTGTTCTACGTGTAATTTTCTATCAAACGGGTTCGTTTTTTTTCTCAAAAACATCCACTTCTTTGCCCAAAAATTAAGGATGGAAACGCCTATTTTTCCAATATTTACAGTATTTTTGGAAATGATGGAAATACAAAGCTGGAAATATCGTTTTTGAATCCTTACGACGCGACGCGACGCAAAGAAATGTTTCGTATCACCAATAATAAGCAATAACATCACGTTTAAAGTACTTTTTCTTTCCAAAACCTCGATTTTTAAAATGCAGTATTCAATAACCTCCTTTATAATTAACGATAGGGGTTGAAATTCTTGCGGTGACTTTTTTTGGAATACCCTACCACCATGTATAAGAAAATTACTCTTCACTGGTATAATTTTGGGTACTTTCAGCTTCGTATTTCCATCATTTCCAAAAATACTGTAAATATTGGAAAAATAGGCGTTTTCCACCCGTAATTTTTGAGCAAAGAAGTGGGTGTTTTCGAAAAAAAAAAACGAACATGTCTGATAGAAATTTACACGCAGAACAAGATTGTTCATAACCATTTTTCCATTTTGAGGCTTTTTTGAAAAGATATTCACAAAAGTATCGATTTTTCCAAAAAATGCTGAACATTTTTGAAAAATATGTGTTTTTACCCTTAATTTTTGGTCAAGGAAGTAAGTGTTTTTGAAAAAACAAAAAAACCTTCTGATAAGAAATTACACGTAGAACAACATTGTTCATAGCCATTTTTCAATTTTGAGGCTTATTTGAGGAAATATTCACCAAAAACCGGTTTTCAGCAGACATTTACCCCTCCCCTGGGGATAGCCGAGGGTTTTGGGGTGTCCATTTTAGTATGTTGTGTAGTGAACCATTACGAACGTAAAACGCGAAAAAAAAATCAGGATTGAATTTTTGGGGGGTTAAATCCTAAAATGACTGGACTACGTACCTAAGTTTGGGAAAAATATACGGGAGGGGAATTCAAACAAAGGTCAGTACCGAACGTGGAAAATACTTTGGGCGGAAAATCGCCATAATTAAAATAACATTTCCATATCATTGGGTTTTGGCTGTTGGTATATTTCGTACGCACGATGAGAATCGAAAAGCAGCAAACGAAACCGCAACAAGTTAGCAATTTGGAAATATTTCAAAGCTGCAAGATTTATCACCGCGTTTCGTAATCTCATTTCGTCGTCATAAAAACGTACTCACCGTTTTCCCAACGCCCGCCTTTTACACCCCGACGTTGGGAAAATGTCGCTGGCTTGGCGACGACGACGTAGAAGAAAATACTCGCACGTTATCCGACCAGAGTACATTATAGTACGCGGTACGACGATGTCGAAAAACTCCTCATATCAATTACATTTCTCAACGAACCGTAAATAGATCGGATTTCTTAATACAAAAGATGGCCATTAAATGCGCGAAATCATCACGTATAAATAATTTCCGAAGCTAATGAACTCGGGATGGGGATAATTTCTAATTTTTAATTACACAGCTCGGCTATTACACGTCGTATACTGGTACTTTAATGGACCGTGCCAATTTTCAATTATAACGACTTTCCGCTTTTTTTCCGTCCAATTGGACGTAAAAGATTTTTACAAGATTTGCACTACGTTGGCGCTGCGAGTCTGCGACTAGATTCCTACTCGTATTTTACCCAATTTTGCCGAACGAACCATTTGAAATATTCGTTAACGGTAAATAAGTTATTATAATTCGTTCGAGACGTGGAGACGAGGATTAATTCGTAATGAAAGTTACCAAAAACAAGATTACACCGATGTTGGAAACTTGTAAAAGTCGAGCACTTTGGTAATTACTCGTGTAAGTGGATGAAACTGCGAATAACTCGTGTCATAAAATGTCTTACGGATTCTTCATCCCTTCGACCGCAAAATAAAGTGTAAATTGGAATATTGACCCGAGCAATATCAAGTGCTTGTTTTCGAGTGTAAATTACTTACGTTATGGGCGATTTTGGCCCAAAGGTAAGTATTGAAAGGACGATGAAAGATTGAAATCTAATATCTGGTGTAATTAATGTCGTAAAGTGTTTTCTAAAAAATTCATTTTTTCCAAACATTTTGAGGTTTTGAAATTTGAATTTTTTTCAACGCTATCCAATATTGAACTGTGTGTTTTCAACCTTGAATCTGTTTTTGATGTTAATTCATCAAAAAACAAATTAAAAATCACCCAAAAAGAGGAGGGTTACTCAAAATTTTCAAAAAATTGTGAATTTGGTATCAAATAGCTTGTTTTAAAATCACTGAAATATTTTTCTCCGGTAATTTTGCACTAAAATCATAAAAGAACAGAAAATGGGGGGGGGGGTGAATCAAATAGAAAATTTATCGAGTGAGGTATCAATATCTAGATTTATTGACCTCTTTCGAATCCATTTTTAGGTCATTTTATTCAGGAAGGGCTTCGTTTAAAATTTTGGAGAATTCTTCATCATCGAAATTCATATTTTTGACCTCCGAAATTTATTATTTATGGAGTAATTTTGACCATCATTGTGAACTGAACCCAATTTCTACACTTTTTTTTTTGAAATCAAAGACAAACAAACAAGGCAGATCAAAAAAAGATTTACATACTATTTCAATACCCCACTCAATGAAGTCAAAAAAAAATTGATTTTTGGATCATCACTCTTTGCCTTCTTCATTAAGGCCCCTTTGAAGTGTATCCCTCCCCTCCCCCCAAATGGATTCCAGGGATTTAAAAAAAAACACATTGACACTAAAATTTTAACTTCTCTAAATTTCAAAATTGCTTTTTACCCCCTTTAAATCCAGCTTTGTTTTTTTTCACGAAATAGCATTAAAAATAGATGTGGGAAGTTTAAAAATAATATACATCTTGATGCTCGTGAAAAAAAAAGAATAACAGAAAGGGGGGGAGATGATTCAAAATTCCAAAGAAGGTGGAATTAGAAACAACTGGTCCTTTAAAAATTTTTAATTTGTAATGAATGTTTATTAATGGAATGTTTGCAAATAGTTTCTTCAATTTTATGTTTTGCGTGAGAACCAGTTTAGGTGTCCGCCACTATCGGAATAAATACAGAATTTTAGAAAATCCGCTGTTTAAAAGTTGATTTTTCAATTTTTTTAAAAATTTACCATTTTTTAATAAAAATGTGATACTTTTGAAAAAAATACCTGTAAAACTGATGAAACGCAAGCTCCTACCCAATATCGACCTTTCGGAATTCGGAACCTAATTTTAGCATCTCCAGCCGTTCAGAAGCCTCCACTTTGATTTCAATTTTCTCCGGTAGATATTTTTAAATTTTTCTAGCGGTGTAAGAAATAATTATTTTCTGCAGATAAAGATGGAGATTCTTTCAACAGGTCGATGTCAGAAAATGATTTGAGGTTCATTTTTATGGGGAAATTTTCTCCCAAAACATATGGTAGATATTTTTAAATTTTTCTAGCGGTGTAAGAAATAATTATTTTCTGCAGATAAAGATGGAGATTCTTTCAACAGGTCGATGTCAGAAAATGATTTGAGGTTCATTTTTATGGGGAAATTTTCTCCCAAAACATATCATATTTTCGCTGAAAAATTTCTTACGTTTTTAAATTTTCAAAGATATCATCAATCAAAGGCAGCTGAACTTTCAGCTTTAGGGGTTTTAAAACATGGTCTTTTCGAAAAATCCAAACTTGTTAGAACCGAATATGGGTACCTACTTTCAATAATCTGGTCAGAAATTTGCATCTGCTGAAATTACTTATACTAATAATGGAAAAAAACACTCATCGAAGATAATTTTCGAATAATTATTTCACTTCTTTTTCGATTACAACGTTTCTCGTTGAAAAGTTTCGTCAACGCTGAATACAATTTTCCACGATATTTCCAGGGCGAGAATTTGTTCTAAGCTTGGATTTTCTGTAGATCCCATATCCTACCTACAGGACGCTTTAAAAAAAATTCACCAAGAAATTTGAAATTTTCGAAAAAAAAGTTATTTTACTCCATTCGAACCAAATTATATATTACCCTACATTTCTTGATGAATTTTTCGGCCTCGATGAAATAAAAAACTGATATCTTGATCGATTTTCCATTGTAATTTTTACAGCGGTGGAAGATGAGGAGTAGCGAATGGAGGAGGATGGGGAGGGGAGCAGGGGGAAATATATTTGCCTTCACAAGAAAGATATCCCAATTGGTGAAATGTTTGGTGTCTTTCATTAAATTTTAACAGTTTTAATTAATATACCTAAATAGGTAACCACCTAGTTGAATTAAGTAGGTACCCTATTTTTGGAAAAGGAAAAAGAAACGTAGGCTTACGAACTATAAAACTCACTTATTGATATCTTCCATAACTTATTTCCTATCTATTTGGAGGAAATTCGATCAACTCACCTGTAACAAAAAAATAATTTTTTTTATTAGTATGAGGGGTACATAATCATCTTAAAGCTTAATTTATTATTTAAAAAAATCGTTTTAAACTCACAATGAAAGTATCCCAACTGTCAGTAAAATTTTGGGCCGAAATAAAAAAATATCAAAAGCACATGAATAAACCGCATATGTCCATATCCAAAATTATAGGTGCCTAAATTCATTTCTCGAATTATGATGAATTTTTGAAACTTCAAAATTATCCCACTGACTTTCAAAAAACGAAAATCTGATTTAAGCATCTAATCAAGAAAAAAACCTGAAATTTGGTATTTTACCCTATTTTCGACCTCCCACATCGATTGAAAATCATTCCGAGACATTCTAAAGCCTCCGTAAAATTTTGAAATTTTCCATCACTGAAAAAAGTCAATAAAAAATACCGTAATGAACTTTCGTACCTACGAACTAAACTGCCCATATTGATGACCAGTTCGATCAATTATAGAGAATTATTTTCCGAAATTCGGATCAAATTTTTACTTCCGGTTGGGATGTATCTCTTGTAATTCAACTTTGGCTCTCGACGGTTCTGGTTTCTCTGAAGAACCAATTTGTTTGTAAAAATACCGACGAACTACTAAAAAAAAGTATCTAAGTATCTATTACGTAGTTAATTTTTAATGCTGAAATATCGATCAACTTATGGGGCAGATAAATTTGACTCAAATATCGCAATTTCGTATTCTACAGAATTCAATAATAGCATAGATACCGAACTAAAATGTTTAAAAAAAAAACATCAAAACCTCGTACGGTTACAATAATAAAAAAATTGTTTAAAAAAAATGAAAAAATTCTAAGTATAATTTAAACTTTCCTACTTACATCTTCTGCAATTAGGTACAAATAATGAGCCAATAATAAACATTTTAATAACTTGTAGATCTAGGTATCCATTAACTAATCACTATAATCAAATATACACAATGAAAAAAAAAAATAGAAGATAAATAATAGATCGATCTATATTCTACAAGACAATTTTCATTCGCAGTTATAGGTACCTACTTAAAATTATTTTCCAATTTTGCCTCTTAATAGGCGTCAATTTTCTCGACCCTTCGAGCACACGAGTACTAATCTCATCCAAAAATAAAAACCAGAAAATACTAATAGTTTCAATTAAGTACATCTAGAATCGAGATAATTAAAAAATCCACGCTTATTGACGAAAAATTACGTCGAATTATACTTCAACAAACAAGCACCTTATATGTACATAATATCTATACCTTTGTAATTTAAATGCTAATATCTAATCTCGAACGAACCGATTTAAATGACGTTAAATTAGTGAAAAATTATTCAGATTTGTACATTTTCAAAACAAATTCACTGATTGGAATTTTTCTGGTATTTTCCTTTTAACGATGTACATGGCGCTTGAAAAATATTGAATATTTTCTCGGTAAATAAAACTAGAATATTACTTATGGTCAGGTACATCGAATTTAGCAATCATAACCTCGTCTTTACATATTACAATGAGCTCATCGTCAGAGAATCGTTTAAATTAATCAAATATGTGGTTATCTCGATACTTTCACGCCAACATCACCTCATTTTAATTATACTTGTAGATAAGTTCACTCCACATTCTTTTTCATTTTGCCCGATGGTATTCCCCCTCCCCCCCCCCCGAGGATTAGCGAGTAAATTTTTTTTGAAAAATTCATAATCTAATGGACAAAGATAGGTATGCATGATAGATATCAATTATTTTGTAGGTACATCACGGCGAACAAAAATTATAAATAAAAAAATCAGTCAAGAGAAACAATAATTTGATCCGAGCGGAGCAAGGATCAAATTATTTGAAAATTTTTTAGTGATTTTGTTTTCAATTTTAAAAAAAGTTAAAAAGGTAAGTTTGGGGGAAAAAGTGGCCAAAAGTGACTTTTGATGGGAAAAGTGACAGTAACTTTAAAAGAGACCAAGTATGATGCCTGAAGATTGAACAGTTTCTATGTACCTACTTTCATCTATTTTTTTTTTATGAAAGAGCAGAAAAAATGATAATCTTTCTTAGGTAGTTGGAAAAATTTTCATACATTCCCAGGTTGAAAAAATTCTCACATTTTCCAAAATTAGAAAAAATTTCATACTTCCCCAAGGTGAAAATTTTTCATATTATTTTCGTTTCTAAAACCGATTAAAAGATTTGAAAAGTGAGTTATCGAATATTATACACCTACTTACCTTGAAAATGTAAAAAATTGCCCATATCTACTTCGAGAAAAAATTATCTTTCAAAATCGATCCTAGAATTCCTTTGATCATGCCACTTATAATTTATGGTATCTAGACCTATTTTTTTAGGTTCCCAAAGTGAAGTTATTTTTGAAAAAAATACGATTTTTGTCATTCTACTATTCCTTTCTCCAACTGACCAATTCCTTCTCACCGGCATAGTATCAGTCATTTTATTTTAAAATGAAATATAACTTGGAAAAATTATAATTAGAGAGCGGATAAATATGAAACCGCATATTTTTCTGTATCAAAGGAAAATCGATATATCCCATGTAGCTACTTTTCCGTTTCACATCATTTCGAGGAGAATGAGCCCTATATTATGTTTTTGCATATTTTGCATATTTTGCTCTTGAAAATATATTTTTGCATATTCACGTTACTTTTGGCACATGCTTCCACATATTTCTCCTAAATTCTCCTGTTTTTCGATTTTTTAGCCTATATTTCTCAATTTTGAGAAAAATGGACTAAAAATCCGAAAAACAAAAGTTAAAAAATTGAAAAAAATTGAAAAATTCAATTTTTAATTTTTAAATTTTTTTGGCTTTACGAAAGATGAAAAAAATGGCGCCGAATTGTCATACAATTTTATAATAGAAATAGAAATACGTCTGAATAGGTCGATTTTACGTTTACCTATGTGAATTTTGTAATTGTTGGTTTTAAAAGACAAATTTTTATACAATTTTGAAATAAAAATACGTTTGATTATTTTAATTTGCATTTAATGACGTGAATTTCAATCGAATTTCAGAATAGATGTAAAAAATGGACGGAATTTTTCAAGACCTTTCAAACGATAAGCCAATTATACCCTCTCCCATTGACTAAAAGTTTGATCAATAATTTGAAATGAAGGTACCTCCATACTCCATACCCACTCCAGATAAAAATCACAAAAATTACCCGAAGCTTCTCCCCGGATAAGAGATGAATTTGGCCCTCTCTCTGATTTTCTATCCAACTCCCTCCGATGATGTCCCTTGATCTAGAAAAAATCTTGAAAAACTTTTGATCTCCCAGCCCCTCCTTTTCTTTTATACATTTTTTTTTTTTAATTTCGACAAGTATAATTTTTAAGAAAATTCAAAAATATTAAGAACACGATTTAGCTTTGAAAAAATACTAAGCATTAGTTACTGGTAAACTGGGGTAACTTTGATTCGCACGGGGTAACTTTGATCGCCACTTTTTTCAACACGTTTAGTGCTCCTGGCGGTCGAGATGTGAACCAATCGCCGTGATTCCAACGGCATTCGATAGCCAGGCGTTGAGGCTATGTGATACATGTGGTTTGGTTTTTTTTATCAGTTGTTTTGTACCTTAAAAAATTACGTTTTTGAAAAAGTGAGTTTTTTGAAAAAAAGTTACAAGTGGAAAACCTCCGGACAAAAAGGTATGTACACTCATTGTAGCGTATTGAGTCCTATACATACTTCTCTAGCAACTCATTGGCACCAAGAATCAGCTTTTGAAAAAAAATTTTCTCCATCCCACTGCTCGCCATGAGGCATTTACAAAAATGGGGTTACTTTGATCACTGAATTAAACAAATTTATTATTTTTATAGATGCCGCGAAATCGGCGTAGGACGCCGGATACTCGAAAATATGTCCGTCACACCGAATATACATTGAATGAGGTCATCCTGGAAGTTGCTGAAGATCGACTGTCGATCAGAGCTGCGGCCAAGAAATTCAAAATTTTGAATGAGACAATGTATAATAAGTACCATGGAATTCATCACACCAGAATGAAATTTCTAAAAAAAAAGTGCTTGAAATTCCCTACAAAACGAGTATACGAGGGGGAGGAAGGGTGATGTGCCGAAAAAGTGCTTAAAATTTCCTTTAAAACGAGTATACGCGAGGGGGTCTTTTTGGGCAAATCTAAAGCAAGAAAAATTGTATTAAAATGGCAAGAAATCCCAGAAAACAGCAAAAATTTTCATTTTTCACATCCATGTATTGCGTAGGAAGGTTGACAGCCACTTGAACACAACTTTACTTGAACTTTGAGCTTTTTTTCTCCTTTTGAAAACGTATGTTTTTTCTTCAATGATGTAATTTTATTTTTTAACGATATCTCTGTGATTTCGAGATGAAATTTCGACTTTTTTTGAATAAATTTTATATGTAATATGTTCTATTACATTAGTACCTAGTTTATCAGACGTAATTTTGGGGTTTCCCCACTGAAATCCACGTTTTTTTGGGGGCGATCAAAGTTACCCCATTTTTTTTTTTGAAGGACCTGTTTTTGGAATTTTCTGTAGTGGCAACACTGCATCCGATCGAGACGCGGTTTGCGCCATTCGATTCAGAATCCACTCAAGTTTACTTAGAATTTTTTTTCCCCGCCAGCCCCCCTCCCCTCCCCTCCACAGCAAAAAAACTAAAAAAATAGCCATTTTTTGATCAAAGTTACCCCAGTTTACCGGTACCTATTTGAAAAAATTACTTTTTTCTTCAAAAATTAGCATTTTTCGGATTTTTATGCTCTTTTATACATAAATCAGTGAAAATTACCAAAAACCACAGAAGAACAGTCAGAATTGCAGCACAGCAATAAATCAGTGGAAACAAATTTCACTGTAAACAAACGGCGATAAAAATTGCTGGAAAATCAGTGAAATCCTCTGAAAAATCATAGAAAATTAGCTGAAAATCAAAAAAATTCACATATTTTCCCTGTGTTGCAATTTTGACTTTTTTTCATGCACTATTCAGAATTTTGTATTTCACTTTTGAAATAGTCCATACTCCATAGTGTCTCATGCCTCCAAGGTATTTTCCCTCAAAATCACTTCTTTTTAGAATATTTCTGGAAAATTAAATTTATCTGCAATTTATGTTTTTACATCCCCCCTTTACCTCTCTTCCATACTTATGCTTCAAATTTAGGGACTATTACAATGAGCTCAGAGAATCGTTTAAATTAATCAAATATGTTGTTATCTCGATACTATCACGTCAGCATCATCTCATGTTAATCATACTTGTTGATAAGTTCACTCCACATTCTTTTACATTTCGCTCGTGCATTTTCCATTTGACAAAATCGTCGAATGAGATGCACTCGATCGTCTCGTGTTGAGAATTGCCAATATAATACATGAGAATTACCTCATCGCAGATAATAATATGTATAGATAGACGTGAATAAATTAACTAAAATTAGCCATCGCTTTGTTTTTTTTTCAACGTTTAATTAAACTATCGCCTTAGGTCGAATGGTAACTGGTTTTTCATCAGTTTCGAATATATTTTTATTTTATAATCCTCGATAATAGCGTATTATTCAACCTTTTGTGTTCATCGCAACGTAGGCATTAAGTTATTTTGTGCTGATCAGCTTGGATTTATTGCAGGTAAGCGTCGTTCGTCTCTATGTCATCGCGTATGGTACATTAGATACCTATACCTACACATATGTACCTTGGAATACGGTGACAGCGACGACAGACGATTTATACGTTTAAGAATGGGAATCTCGACACTGGGCTGTGAATTCTTTGACATAATCTTAGGAGCTTATTGCCTTGACCCAAAGATGCTTCGATTCGCAGTTGACGCATTAAGATTATTTACTCATAGACCTAGGTACCTAAGAGCTCTCCAGATGCATTTATCATGTACGGTAATTGCGTCTGCTGCGTATTATGGCAGCCTAGTTTATCAACCGATGCGGACGTCGAAGGCTACTCGCTATTAATTGATCGTGAATTGGCGTTGTGTGTACACGAGTATTCGAAAAAATAGCCACGATTCGATTCTACGGGTCTTTTTTTGAAAATGAAAAAAACACCAAGGTTGTTGGGTAAAAAAAAAAACACGTAAACGATTTGAAATTGGTTCGCGTAGGTACAAGAGAGGAAAAAAAATCGCGATGTTGTCGAAGAATATTTCGTTTTTGTAGGTTCTTTTAGAATAAATATAACAAAGTTTCGATAAATTGCTTCACCCAAATAACAGAGTTTATTTTTTCTATTACCGAAACACAAAGCGAATAGGGCTCGGGATTGTCGAGACAGTTCCTTCAAAGTGCCCTTCGGCTGAGTACTCTTTTGGATGACGACGAAGCGTACGACTTTGTAAACAATATGTATGTCGAAATCGTATACGAATTAATGAATTTTTAAGCTCACAAGAGAGGTATTCCAACTGGCTGTGAAATTTTAGGCCGAAGCAAAAATAAATCGAAAGTGTAGCATAAAAGAACCTCATATTCAAAATTTCAAGTGCTAAAGTTCATTTCTCGAATTTAGGCAAATTTTCAAAATTCATTTCAAAATTACCCCATCTCCTTCCAAAAATAAAAGTTTTGATCTGATCAACGAAAAAAACTGAAATTTGGTATACATTACTGTATTTTTGAACTCCGGGTCAATTTCCCGAATACGATTTCCCAAACGACCGAATTTCTGAATAAAAAAACTCCCGAAAAATGTACTTCCAAATAAGATTTTTCCGAATTTATTTTCCCGAAAATAAAATTACTATTCTGACACAAAATATGAATTTTTTCAAACTTTCGAAAAATATAATAATTATTTTTGAAAATGTTGCAACCAAAGTCTAATTTTTCGGACTCAAATTTCAAAAATTTTCATTTTGAGGAAATCTCTCCTCCTGATTCAGTTTTCTACAGTTCAAGTTGAATGCCTAGTAAAATTACCTACCTTAAAATTAAGTTCTTTCGCATAGCCAAGCTTTGAAAATCAACATTCAATATTTGAAAATTTTCATATTTTTGTGATGCTTATAAACTACACATTTCAACACTGCTTACATTGTATTTAATGGAAAATTGGGTCATCAATCCCCTCCCTTTCTCTTACTTTTGGAAACGGTTTTTAGTTGAAGGGTGAATAATATTCTAATCAAAATCGTGGTTATAAGTTTTAACACTCCAGTTGAATTATTCAGGTTCAGATCCAGCCCCTCCCCCAGGCCATTACTTCTTGGTCTCACTGGTTTTATAACGATAAATAGAAATAAGTGTCTCCAAAAACCTCATAAATTGACCACTTGAAAGATCAGTGATGTAAATTTGAATTTCAATAACTCAAAATGTCTTATTAAGCCTTCGATAGAGGCCTACAACGTAGTTTTGTGAAAATATCGAGAAATAAAAAAGTAATTTTCAATTTCTTGTTTACCCGGGAAAATATCATTTAGGAATAATTTTTTCGGAAGTTTTTCTACTCGGGAATTCAGTCGTTTGTACTCGAGAAAATGGATGGGAACCGATTTTTTAATCTTCTGAATCGATTGGAAGTGGTTTCGAGACTTTTTGGAATCTCCAGAAAATTTTTGAATTTTCTAGCATTAAAAAAAAACTCACAAGTAAAAGTGGCGGTGATTTGTACTTCGAATACTTTATACTGTAATTATTTACGGCTGTAGGCGTATTTTTCAATTTTTTCCAACAATTTTTACTGGAGAAAAATATGAATTTGACCAAGTAGTTACGATTTTCAGAAAATTATGTTTCAATCGATCAAATAGGGCATCAATATGATTAATCTGAGTTTTTAGGTGCTAAAGTTCAAGCGAATCATTTTTACGAGCTTTTTTTCATGGCTCAAAAATTCCAAAATTTTCTGGCGGCTTTAAATCGTCTCAAAACCACTTAAAAATAGTGTACACACCAAATTTCAGCTTTTTCGTTGATTAGATCAATTTTTCATTTCTGCACGGAAAAGGGAGATAGAGTAATTTTGAAATTTCAAAAATTCGCCAAAATTCAAAAAATGAAATTATACCTGAAATTTTGGATATAGGATTCTAAAATTATTCGGTAGGTTGAGACTTGACGTAGAAATAATTTAAACGTAATTTTATACAGCGTAAAGTCTTAAATTTAGTCCATGTAGAATAAAAATAAGCGTTTGATGAAATTATAGCTTTTATTCGAGTGTTTCGAATAATCGTCGAATTAATACATATTATTATATTATTGCTTGTAACGAGACGGATGATAATCTCTGATAAGGTGGTTGCGAGAATTTTGGTCAAATATTTGGATCGCGTGCTCGAATATTTGAATGATACGTACGTGTAATGATATGTTTAAATTTAAATGTAAATCGGTATCATGCTGTAATCTCAGGAGGGATACATGATTTTCATCGTAATAAAGTCATCAATGTAGAATGTCAATTTTTGTTGTTTTTTTTTTCGTTAAAAATAAAAGGATTATGGTGAATGACGCATCTACAAATTTATAGTATAATTCCTCGATACAGTTTTTGTTTAATGTACATCTGCAGCTAATCATTATTGTTTTTGATCCCAGGAGAATAATGCTCATTTATTACATATGAAAGTTTGCTGAAATTTTTGAAAATCCTTAAATTTAATCAAATCGTTTGCGAACGATTCAGGCTTGGGTCGTTCATTTACGAACGAAACATCAAAATGAACTGAACGAACGAGGTTTTTTTTACAACGAACTGAACGTGAATGGTTCAAAAAACCGAATAAATGAACGAACTGAACTTACCTAAAGTTCATTTTTCGTTCTTTTTTATATTGAAAATTTTCCAAGGTAGGTACTTGAATGAATCAATTCATATCTCGATAAACTGCTCGTAGATGACTTACTTAATTACCTACTCATTTCTGACATTCTGACAAATCGTTCGTGAATGTTTCGTATCCAATTAAACCATTCGTGAACGGTTCAAATTACGAAAAACCGTTGCCTCAAAATTTAAAATTTTTGTCAAATGTCTTGAGAAACCCTAAATTATTTTTCGTATTTTTCGTCATATTTTATTGAGGTTTTAGTCAGGTTTCAATTGAACATCCGCGCGGCATTCTTGTTAAAATTGATTTTATGATTGATTCTTGTTTTAGACACTAAAACAGATAAATTTAGCTTAGATGCCTGTTTTTCCTTCTCCCCTTTTTCCCAAGGTCCACCCCTAACATTTCAAACGCGTGTACCGCCCAATCTATGGGTCGTAATGAAAAAATTTTCAAACAAAAGTTGTTCCTCAGCCCCTAATGTACATTTTCATTACTCATCAAAATCCATTTTGGAGCAACTCCTGGCCCCCAAATTTGGAAACAAAACATGTTTTTGAAAAAACCTCAAAATCACGTTTTCTTCATTTTAAACGAATAGTTTCGGAGATACGACAAAATTTGTAATCACAAAAAGTATTCAGAATTGAATTTCCTTTCCAATGAGCTCTATCGCGACCATTTTCACCAACTTTTCCCGACAAAGTGGACCTCTCCCTCTTCCTCATTTTCACAAAAGTTGGACCCAGCACGAGCAAAATTTGCTCCAAAATGAATCCCGATAATAAATGAAATTATGCATTAGATATTGTGAAGAACAAAAATCGTTCAATTTTTTTTCATGGGTCCAACTTTTGAAATAAGGGGGGAGGGGAATAGATCCACCCTGTCGGGAAAAGTTGGTGAAAATGGTCGTGATAGAGCTCATTGGAAAGGAAATTCAATTCTGAATACTTTTTGAAGTTACAAATTTTGTCGTATCTCCGAAACTATTCGTTTAAAATGAAGAAAACATGTTTTGTTTCCAAATTTGGGGGTCAGGAGTTGCTCCAAAATGGATTTTGATGAGTAATGAAAATGTACATTAGGAGCGGAGGAACAACTTTTGTTTGAAAATTTTTTCATTGCGACACATACATTGGGCGGTACACGAGTTTGAAATGTTGAGGGGTGGACCCAGGGAAAAAGGGGAGGGGAAAAAATAGGCATCTTTGCTATATTTATTTCTTTTAGTGTCTAAAACAAGAATCAGTCATAAAATCAATTTTAACAAGAATCATGCGCGGAAGCCTTTTTTTGTTCAATTGAGACCTGACTATTTATTGAAATTTTATGTTCTGAAATAAAAATTATTTTTTTCAGACAAGTACCTAGGTTATTTTTAATTCATTATTCACGAAAAAAAAAACATGATGTCACAGGTCATCAAAAAAACGACCGACAAAATTTGAAAAAAAGTAGTGGAGAAAAAAAATTGTCAAGCGAAACAAAGACAATTTACCATCGGACATTTTTACCATTTTTTGAAAAATTTCTTAAAATTCTTTCAAAATTGTTTACAAATGCCAAAAATTTCCAACATTGAAAACATTTTCTGAAAATAGGAAGCTCTATGCTTTTTTCGGAGAGCTAAACTTGAAATTCAAGGCATCAAGCCCTCCCCCATCTCCCCATCCCCTTTCAATCTGGCACTGCCTATGTAGGTACCTCGTTTTTGAAATTATTCAAAATAATTTTTCATTTGCAAGAAAGACTGATTTTCTCATTTTTTATTATTTTTTTTGGTAAAATTGATAGGGAGTGTTTCTCAATATTATTGGTTTTGAAAGAAAAAATCCATTGCTTCTCATTGTTCCAAGTTTTGATAAAAAAATTCGAGGTGATAAAAAATGCAACAGCACTCGAAACAGTAGATACCTACTTGACTGTGTTCTTCAACATACAATTTCTACCCTTACGTCCAGTTTTTACGAACACCACATTCAACGAATTTCCAAAAAATCTAGCACCATTTCCAACCCGATCGTAGATTCGAGGTCTATACGAACTCTAAGCTGCATTAGTAGGTAAAATTTATTGTGGCGCCCAAAGCAGGACACTGAGGAATAAATATTATTGAAAAAATCGCCTCTGTCTATTTTCTTTTCTTTTTCCTATCCATTATTTTCTATACCTCCATAACCTACATACGCTGAAACTGGAACGAAAAACTTGTAACAATTTCACAACTTTTGCTGGGGAAAATTCCCTCAATTTTAGAATTCAAATCATTAGAACATCGACACAGGTGAAAATCCGGATAAATACTCGCAGGTAATTCGTCGAGAGTGGAAAAAAGACATAGAAAACGTAATCTACAGTTCTGTACCTACACATTTGGCAATTAAATCCTTGCGAAGATTCGCTACGTAATAAAACTTCTGGAAAGAGCAACCCCGCCAATGACGGCATCGCTCATCAAAAATCCGCCGCAAAACCAATGAAACACAGCCTTTCATTTGAAAAACGTTAATTGTACATCTTGTTCGGTTGTTTTCTTATTAAACGCGTAGAGTAAAACTTTTCCTCGGAGATGTTGAAATTACACGCAGCGTCGACCGGGACCGAATTCAACATATGTTCAGAAACGTATAAATCTTATACCAGCTTCAGCTCTTGGAGTATTCGTTTCGTCGCGTAAGGCGTAACGTACGCGTGAGGCGAAATTATAGTCTGAGGGGAATACCGCCCTCCGTATTCGAGTCGGATCAGCGAGAATAAATTATCCGCCAGATTTGTCACCCAACTTTTAACTTAATCAAATAAAGGTTAAAAGCTGGTACTTTTCAACAACCAAGAATCGAGTATGCGAGCAGCATTTTATATACGTAGTTTCAAGAAAATCTTGCCTCTTTTTTCCTACCTCGCCTACGTCCTCTATGCTTCGTTCGGCACATCCCTGTCTTTTTTTCACCCTCTCCAATATATCTAACTTGTTTGCTCCTAATCGGCTGAAAAATGTAATGGAATAATTAAACCAGACTGGAGAAAAATTCCAAGGCAAGTTTGGTTAACGTGAAACTTTTTTTTCGCCTCGTGGCACGATTATATTAAATTTCATTTTTATATAAGCTTTTTCGTAAACTTTTTTTCGCATGCGAGAAGCTTTCGTGTGGTCGACGAGTAAAACACACGTTTAATTGTCAAAAGGTCCCGGAAAGGATTTAGGAAAATGAATTGCCTTCTGTGAATCAAGCTGGCCACGTTGTAAATGTTTTTTTAAAAATAGCAACGGTTCGGATTTAGCAGCGTCGTCACGCAGGGCTTTTTTTTCCTTCGTTGACGTGCCGGCTGAGTAGGGAGAAAGCTTGTAATGTAATTTTGATCTTATTTTTACCTCACGTATAATGTGACGAAGGCTCGTTCCGAATAAAATATCTGCAGTAGTTCAGTGGCAAACTGCAAGTAAATGGTAAATTATAGATCGAGGATATTCTTCGAGGGATGAGGGGGTCATTTTTGACTGGAGTTTTGCACAACTTTGGCTACTTTGGAATTGATAAAAATTTTATGATTTTTTTTCAATTCTGGGTCAATTTCCCGAATGCAATTTCCCAAACGACCGAATTTCAAAATGGAGAAAATTTAAAAAAAATTATTCCCAGATCTATTTTTTCGAATGAAATTTTTCCGAATGCTATTTCCTCGAATGAAATTTTTGCCGGAAGTTGAATTAAATTCATGGAAATCGAATGAATTCTGAACAGCGAAATACCATCACTTCTAGATGTGGACTTAGTGGGTGTTGGTAGCTCTATGCTAATTCTAAATTCAAGTGATTTTTCCCTAAAAAAATACCTCGTTCTTTTTGAGCTTCGGCTAGTGCTTTCTTCTCTGATCACCCTACCGCAACATTTATAAATCACTTTGAGGAGGTAAAATGCTATTTTTGTGTTATAATTATAAACAGAGCGATTAAAAACATGGGTTTAATTTCAAATTTCATCCAAAATTACCAAAGAAAACTTGATAAAATGCTAATACGAAATTTTAAGGATATTTTGTTTGAAAATTTTGGCTATGATGCGCATTTCAATCGAAAATACATTTTTTTTTGTTCGTACAGTATGATACAGAAGTCTGTCCACTTGAAACACTTCTCAATATCTCAGAACTGAAAAGAGATACTAACGTAAGACGGTTCAAACGGCAATGTTTTCCTGGCGACGCGACGACGACATTGAAGATTGATAATCTAAATTTCAGTACTACATACCTATAGGGTGTCCACAAATTGAGAAACCGGTTTGGGTCAAGAAATGGGGGTCCGTTTTTTTTTATTGAAATAGAGCTACACACTGATGCGATTAAAATATGGTATGTTTTTTTGAAACCGGTTCAAAAGTTTCGAACCAGCTGTAAATAATATCCATAATATCCGAAAAAGTGGAGATATGAAAAAAATCTCTAAACAAAAGTTGTAGAGAATTGAAAAACAGCCATTTTTTGTCCTATAACATTTTTTTCCATTTTGCAAAGGAAAGAAGTTATGATATAAAAAACTCGAGCATAATTTTTTCATTTTCAAGCCATAACTCTTCTCGATCGCTAGATGGAAAAAAATTACAGAACGTGAAGTGTTCAGTTTTTAATTCTCTATAACTTTTATTTCACACTTTTTTTTTGATATCTTCACTTTTTTGAAACCGGTGCAAGATTAACCCAATTTTTTCAAGTTTCTTAGTTTTTTTTTCAAGTTGATAACCAGTTATTAAAAAGTGGAGATATCAAAAAAATAGTGAAATAAAAGTTTTAGAAAATTAAAAACTGAACATTTCACGTTCTGTAATTTTTTTTTCATCTAGCAATGGAGAAGAGTTATAGCTTGAAAAAGAAAAAATTATACTCAAACCTTTTGTACGACAACTTCTTTCCATTACAAGATGAGAAAAAAAGTTATTTGACAAAAAATGATTGTTTTTCAATTATTTACAACTTTTGTTTCAAACTTTTTTTCATATCTCCACTTTTTCTGATATTATTGACAACTGGTTCGAAACTGTTGAACCAATTTCAAAAAAACATACCACATACCACATTTTAACCGCGTCAGTGTGTAAACTCTATTTCAATTTAAAAAAAAAAAAAACGAACCCCCAATTTTGACCTACACCGGCTTCTCAATTTGTAGAAACCCTATTGGTAGAACTGAAAGTTTGATTATCGATTTGGAAAATTAAGAGAAAAATTTCGAATAAATGCCTATAACGGATAATAATTTATGCCGTCAATTGAAACTGCTTTAATAGCGTAAACAAAGGACGCGCGTCTGGTAATTCTAGCCATGTAATGTGTTACAGATTGTAGGTACAATGATCGTCATTCGAGTCATTTCTGTAATAAATGTAATATTCCATGGATTCTGCGTAAATTTATCCCAAAATTGTGTTACGTGTTTCAATAAAACACAAAATATATGGCATTGGTAGGCAATTGAATACCTATAAAATAGGTACCTATAACTACTCTCCTATTGGCGGTACACGTTGAACAAACATCAATTTTCATTCGAAAAATTTGCAAATTAATGTTTGTTCAACGTGTACCGCCAATAGGAGAGTAGTTATAGGTACCTATTTATTGATACCAACTCCTAGATCATTTGCTTTCTGTCAATTGAATACCTGTTTTTGAAAATTTATTGAAATTCCAAGGTTGAAATCGTAACACAGATTTTGTTATATTACTGTTTCGATTTTTTTCACTATTCAAGGACATTTTGATCTCAAATCTTCAGATTTTGCTCAATTTTACGAAATTCCTGTTTTCTATGACGGTGAATTCGAAAATCGAGCGCTAGGGATGATCATTTTGCATTTTTTTTCGAAAGTTAAATTTAAAGTATCCAGTATTGAAACAAAAATCCAAAAGTCTTTATGCAAAAATTTCTCTTGTTGATGCAATGAATTCAAAGATAGTCTCACACCATCAGTAACCTGAATTATAAAAGTATGCGAAAATTAATAAAAATCAAATATTTAACATTTCTATACTTACTAGATTTTTTGTATTTTATGAAACATTATGAAACAAAATAATTTTATCAAACACTATGTTCATCAAATTTAACTCAAAGAATCAAATATTTCAACATTCTTTTATTTTTTTTAATTTTCAAATTGCTGAGCGATTTCAATAAACTAAAAAGTAACCTCGAATTAAGAATTTTTCAGTATTTTTTTCGTGTCCAACTAAATTCAATATTTATTAATAAAAAATTCTTCAAGCTTTTTTTCAAAACGAAATTCTGAATAGGTATCATTATTTTCAATATCGAAATTCGGATACCACCACCAAATATTTTTAAATACCTATGTTTTATTCAAAAATTTACAGAAATGTCAAATATTAAAATTACTTGACAATTTTGAAAATGAACGCAAAAAAAAAGTCAAATCGCGTACTTTGAGAAATTATTTTAACATCATTATCAATTTACTTATTGTAATTGCTTAACAATTCGAAAAAATTGGAAAAAAGAAAAATAAGCTTAAGTATCCAACATTTTTATAAAGTCATTTTTTTTTTAATTGAAACCTTCATTTTTCAAAAAATAAAGTCATATATTCAATGAAATATCAACTTCCCTTAGAAATTAGTCAATTTTTCAAGAAAAAAGTCGTTAATTGCCATAAAAAATATAAAATTAATTTTTTTCGAAAAACTGATATTTTTTTTAATTGAATGTTTATGTAGATAAAATGACTTTACCATCAAATTTTACACATCACTAACACATATTTTATCAGATTTAAACAAAACAACTTATTATAGAAAAATATTGTATTCTGCGAGGATCCAAATTCAAAAAGTGGTTGAATTCACATAAAATGGTCTTCGGGAAATTTATAACTACGAATAGGTATCTAGTGGAAAAATCGAAACAATAGCGCAACAACATCTGTGTTACAACTTCGACCTTTGAATTTCAAATAAAACTTCAAAAACAGACAGAAATGTCCAATTTATTAATATGAAATTGCGCATTTCCATACAATTTTAGTAGCGCTACGAAATTTTGCCAACTGGACTAACACAATTTTACGATAAATCTACACATAATCATTGCAATATTACATTTATTACAGAATTGAATCAAATGACAATTATTTTAACTACCAAATGTAATACATTCCACGGTTAGGATCAACATATGTGCATCCATTGTTTACGATCACTAAAGCAGTTTCAATTGATGGCATAAATTATAATTCGTTAAGTATTTACCTACTCGAAATTTTTCGAATAATTTTTCAAATCGTCAAATTTTCACTATAATATGCGATTATATTGCAGCATAAAAATGATTCGTAATTTCGACTCGCAATCAAATCAACCTGTTTGGAAAAGTACTGCATTCTTCTTTCAAAAATCGAGTTTTGTCAGTTCGTTCGGTACGTTGCGTCGCGTCGACTTCATCATGAATTTTCACCAAATTATACTCGTCGTTGTTGTGATGGTTTTGATGGCTTCAATTACTGCTGGAACCTGGTGTAGTATACCTGCTGACTGCCCAGATGATCAATTTTGCGAACTCAATTCGAGTGAAGTTGACGGCTATTGTATTATGTGAAGAGTTTTCCTACCGAAGTTTGTATGTATTCGTAAATACACTTATCGATTTTCAGTTTCATAAATTTTTATAATTTTTTCCGCAATAATGTATTTTTTTTGTTTTCATCACGTTGTAGTTGTACTACATGTAGATGGGTAATTCTACCAAAACTGTCGCATTTCCAGTATATGAAATTCGAAAAATAAAAGTTGAATTTCTTAATTTTTTTTGATTGAAATCTAAAATGTATACGTTCGAGACACCATTTTTTGTATTTGGCTCAGTTCATAGCCCCCAGGGGAGGGTGTGGAGCGATTCAAATTTTTGGTATCCACTACTATGGAAAATCTATAATCGTGGGTTCCATGACCATAGAATTTCCTTTGTGTGGTCTTTAGTTCCATCGTAGTGGCACCTAATTCATTGAAGGGGTCAAGCCCACTGGATGCAGAATGAATTATACTATTTACATGTTCAAAGTTCTCACGTTGCGGAAAAAAAATCCTTCGTCGTGGATGCAAAAATCATCTTCGCCACGACGAAGGAAATGAAAGTAGTAGCCACGACGTAAGAAAATTCTTGAATATTTCCCATTTTTTCAATTGCGAATTGATTTTAAAGTGCATTGTGATGAATTTGTATTGATATACTTGCTTGTGGAATATATTTTTCTTATTTATAGCTCAATACCATAAGCACAATTCGAAAAATTGATAGCCACGACGATGGAATGTAAAAATTGTAAACACAAGAATTTTCACAAATTTTCATTTCAAGATTGACCAAGTAGTCAGGAATTTAAAATTCAACCGATAAAGGTTGTTCCTATTACACCCCTGAATCAGTATTGCGATTGAAAAAAATTAAATACGAAGTAACAGAGCCAGAAAAAATTAATGAAATTTCGCCACGACGATGGAACAAAAACCTAGTAACAGAGTTTTGGCTTCGTCTTGAGGTCACCCAGTGCCCTTCTGGCGACCCTCGGAGAGGTCAACGTGTACCCCAACACTCTACCAATATCATGTTTTTAAAATTTTTCAAAAATATCAATTATCTTTAGTGCTAGGGGTAAGTAAAGTTGAAAACCATGAGTGGTAACAGCCACGACGATGGAACTTTTGACCATTAAAATTTATGCAGGGGGTAGTGGGGGAGGGGAAAAATTATTTTTTTCGCTGGAAAAGGTGGGGGAGATGATATCCAATAAAACAATGCAAAAAAAAGCACTCTAGCGCATTTAGTACTAGAGAAATTTATAAGTAACTTAAATGCGACAGTTTTGGTAGAATTACCCAGATATTGACTCAAAATCTACATTAGGCACCTATAAGAAATAATAGTTTAGATATTCTTTTTTTTTCTGTCCTGTACTTTATCCATTATTTCAAATACAATTATAAAAAAAATGACGCCTTTTCGGGAAATTCGTCCCTGCATATTTTTGTATAGGTATTGGAAAAGTAACCAATACGACAGAAATGTTACCCCTTACCTTATATAATATGTTACTTTTTTATTTTAAAATATTACCTTTTCCTCTAGTCACTTTTCAATTGACTTTATTCATCATTGTTGACAAATTTAAAATTCCAAAATAGTAGAAAAAATTATTCAAAAATGCACCTAAACAAAAATTTACTTTAATCAACTTGAGAAAAAATTTTTTGGTTTACATTCTTGAATTTTGGCAACATTTTATTTCACTTTTATACGTAGGTAACGATCACGTTGATAGGGCAGTCGGATTTGTCATTTCAAAATGTATACAGAAAATACCAAATTGTTTAAAATTAAAATTCTGCGGCGGCTTTCTAATCGAAAAACTCATTTTTTGTCATTTTAGCCAAAAATGTTCAACTTTGGGAAGCGATGGCTCAGCCACCTGAGATTGAGGAGGGCTGACTTTTTTTTTGAGATTCTACACCTACATAACCCTTCACGTGAATTTGAGAAAAATCGGTGCAAAACAATTTTCTCCCCATAATCCCCCCCACCCCCCACAAAAAGCAACGGGGACTGGGGCGGTACAACTTTATCACAGACTCTGGACATCATATAGAAGCTTTTTCAGCAATAAAATTGCGATCAACATATTTTTATTTTTTCAAAGTGCATTTTTCCTGGGCTTAAAAAATATCACCCATGTTGAATTTTCGGCGTTGGGGTGCGATAATTTCGGGAGGAAAGGGAGTTGGGGGTCAAAAAATTTTAGGCGATTTTTTACTGAAAATAATATCTTGGGTCAATTTTGACCGAATTTGGGTCAAGGGTCATTTTTAACCAAATTTGGGTCAAGGGTCATTTTTGACCAAATTTGGGTCAAGGGTCATTTTTGACCGAATTTGGGTCAAGGGTCATTTTTGACCGAATTTGGGTCAAAGGCCATTTTTGACCCTAACCACAAAAGGTACTGTTCCATAATATCAAGCGTACATACTCAAAAATGTTACTAGAAAATCAGGGAATAGGAGTCGATTCCAGAGTCGGAGTCAACCTGACTCCAAATTGACTCAGACTCCGGCTTGACTTTGGAGTCAAGCAGGAGTCAGGAGTCAGGTATGAGTTTTATTCCGGAGTCAAGGTGGAGTCAGGAGTCAGAGGTTAGGTTTCACTCCGGAGTCAAGATGGAGTGAGGAGTCGAGGTCTGAAAGTGACTCCGGAGTCAAGGTGGAGTCAGGAGTCAGAGGTTGAGTTTCACTCCGGAGTCAAGATGGAGTCAGGAGTCGAGGTTTGAAAGTGACTCCGGAGTCAAGGTGGAGTCGGGAGTCAAGGTCTGAAATTGACCCCGGAGTCAAGCAGGAGTCAGGAGTCAAGATGGAGTCAGGAGTCAGGTATGAGTTTTATTCCGGAGTCAAGGTGGAGTCCTCAGGAGTCAGAGGTTGGGTTTGACTCCGGAGTCAAGGTGGAGTCGGGAGTCAACTTTTCCCCTTGACTCTGGGAGTTAAGTGGAGTCAGAAGTCAACTTTTCGACTGATTTCTATTCCCTGGTCCAAAATCGGAGTCAAACTGACTCCAAATTGACTCCGGAGTCAAGTCGGAGTCAGGAGTCAAGGTCATAGATTAACTCCGGAGTCAAGTGAAGTCAAGGTCATAGATTAACTCCGGAGTCAAGTGAAGTCAAGGTCATAGATAAACTCCGGAGTCAAAGTGGAGTCAGAAGTCAGCTTTCTCCCTTGACTCCGGAGTCAAGCCGGAGTCGGGAGTCAAATTTCTCCATTGACTCCGGGAGTCAAGCCGGAGTCAGGAGTCAACTTTTTGGCTGACTCCTAGTCCCTGTAGAAAATAAAAATCCAATTTTTTTTGCATTTTTCTTTCCGTTTTCTTCTTTTGAATGTATTACTTGCCTACTACAAATACGATACAAACCAGAAATTAAAAAGCCTTTCAATGAATAAGGATTGGAAGGCAGCCTAATTATGGGAGTCAGTCTAATTGCAGGATACTTCTAATTATAGGGAAAATTAAGAAATCCCCCCCCCCCAAAAAAAAAAAAATCAACGATGAGTTGGTCATCAAGAATAATACCCTTACAACACCCCTGTTTTTTTTTCAACCATTTTTTCTCCAATTTTTTGGGCTGCAGGGGCGTAGCTACCGGGGGTCTCCCCCCTGGTGTCAGGAACTTACGTGAAAAATGCCTTCTTGGCGCATTAAAAATCAAATTTTCTCAAAGCTTCGCTCGGGCATGAACGAAATCCCAATTATATGAACTATTTGAATCAACTACCTATACAAAAAATGGCTCCCTTCTGATATTTCAAGTCTCCTTACCCACCTCGCACCCTTCCAAAAAAAGCTTCTGACGCCACTGCTTGGATTTGTTAGGGTTTTTTTTCGGTTTTCAAGGTCAAAATGATTAGTATGGCAGTTGTTTGTTTCAAAATAACACTTTCATCAGTTTTTTTCTTTAAACATGCTATGAAAATGGCATGAGAACATTATCAAGTTTGAATTTAGTGTTTTTATAGTAAGAGGAAATTTAGTGTAGGGGGACTCAAAATTTCTCGAAAAATTATGAAATTTTGAACCCCCTCCATGAGAAATTTCTGGCTACGCCACCGATGGGCTGAAACAGGTTCGGCATCAACTCGTACATACCTTGAAAAAAAATGGGAATCAATTCATACATTTCTGAACTCAGGGAATCAACTCACCAACTCCGCCTTTTTGCATCTATCGTGTTCGTCATTTACAGCCAAAAAAAATGCAATTTTCCGCCAGACTAAGAGAAATTCCTCGTATAATGTGTCCAGGTACACGTACCTAGACAGTATAAGTACACATTTGAGTATGTATTTCGGTCAATAAACAATTACAGAAGATCGTCCTACGCGATTTAGCTCTATTAGCCTACTCACCAGGACATAATATATTATGACAAGGCTCGTCATATATACTTTTGAATACCTCTAAAACCCGAGACAAAGGTGAAAGAGGTCATCGAGTTGACGGGCTCGATGGTAATTTTGGGATTGTGTCGGTTTATCCGCGTCAATGAATGAAGTGAAAGCAAAAGAATGCGAAAAAAATTCACGCCCAAGGCGTTGATAATTTTCAAAATACGAAAAATACACCTAAGCGTCGATATTTGACCCGGTGCGGAGCTACGTCGTCTGGTGGGTAAGTATAATACACAGCACGAAACGTATTAGTGGTCAGCCTTGCAGAACAAGTCCATATTTCAAGTTCGAGTTCATCAAGTCTCTGATTTTAGCGTAGACTATCTGTAAATGTCAATACCTATCCTACGCACGGGTCCGGGCCACCATGAGTAATTGTATTTTACAACTTCTCAAATATACGTATTACAACTGACGTACCTACGGCTTAAATTATAATATCGCCAAAGTACACATTAATTTAACGGATATCCGACACTCGCGCCAAACTTGGTCCTAATTAAATTGGGTAAATATTAAAGGACATTGAACACGTTCGAATGGCAAATACACGTACTCGCGCAGCGTTTCATATTTTGTAATATATTATCTCATTATGCAACCGTAAAAGCCGATAATAAAAATATTCCTATCTGCGTACCTACAGTAGACGTGGAGACAGAGCCGTGTAACATTTTAAGTGAAGCGTTGAAGCGTACTCCAATGTGACACGGCGTATTTGTTCCACCTACACGGAGACTACTCCGCATATATAGGCCTATTTTATAAATTATATCGTATTCGTATCTTAGCTGCGTATTACTAAACGAATCCATACTGAACCCCTTCGTCTCTGCGTTGGACCAACTATTCGATTTTTTACTCTTTTTTTCGTTGTTTTTTTTACGCAAACCGCAATGATCGTTCGTGTCACGTTTAATTATTTGCACCTTTTTAAATGCGTCGGCGACCTTCGTCGTAATAGTAACTCGCCGCCACAGCTCGAGTTGATCATCTACACAACCATGACGAGTGACCATTTTCAAACCACACAGTACCAGCGTACTTTGTACCAATTTTTCCATTTATAAACGGTAAAGTCGATAGGACTCGAATATGGTGAAGTATACAATTATTGGTAGGTGTATTTTACTACGTGTTATAGTTATACAGAGAGGTACCAAAGGGTGGGGGGGGGGGTCACGCCTCAACTGGATTTTTCAGCATTCTGGTTGGAAATTCACCATTTTTACCCACGAGTTGGAAAAATTTACCAGTTTTACTCATATTTTCCAAAGCTGAAAAAATTGAACAGTTGTGCTTTTATTTCATTTTTTTCGGTGAAAGAGCAGTAAAAATGATAATTTTCTATAGGATGGTTTACCATGTGTACTCATATTTCATCGAATTAGCAATATTTACTATTTGTACTCATGTTTTCCACAGTTAAAAAATTTTTGTACTTTCCCAAGGTGAAAAAATTTTCACATTTTCCCAAGTTGAAAAAATGTTTATACTTCCCCAAGGTGAAAAATTTTCATATTTTCCCAGATTGAAATTTACAGAATTCAGTAGTTTCTGAAACCGATAAAAATATTTTTAAAAAGAGCTATTGAATCTTTATACTTACCTTGAAAATCGAAAAACTATACCCATAATATTTACTTCGAGAAAAAATTACGAATTTATTTACCTAATTCCAAAACGATCCTAGAATTCCTTTGATCATGCAACTTATAACACTGGTCGACGTGAAGAAAGCTGTTTGAACTTTTGAAGTTTAATTGGTGATTTGTAGGTATATTATTTTTCGCGCTGATCACGAGAAAAATAGTGAAAAAGTTCTATTACCCAAGGATTTTTCATACCCAATATTGGAATTATTTGTTGAAAATTTGTTTTATAATTTTTATAAAAAATTTCGGCTCTTAAAGTCGATTTTCTGGGGAAATTAATAGTACTACGAAAAAACTGAATAGAACATAAATTATAGAGCGTAAAATTTTCTTTTTGTAAAGTCCAATTAGTTTTTTCTTGGGAGGCTTGGTTTTTGAAATATTTTCTATTTTAAAAAAAGTTGAATTTTGAACTAAAATATCTCGAAAGCTAAGCCTCTTAAGAAAAAACTAATTGGACTCTACAGAAAGGATATTTTACACTATGTTCCATTTTTTTTCGTAGGACCCTTCCTTTTCTCAAAAAATCGACTTTAGATGTCAAAATTTATCAAAAAAAAGGAGAAAACTATTTAACAAAAAATTCAAATTGTAAAAAAACCTTGGAAGATGGAATTTTTTCATTATTTTTTTCGTGATCAGCGTGAAAAATACTGTAAAACTCACCCATGAAACTTCAAACAGCATTTCAAAAGTTAAAAATGTCGACCTGCGTAATAGGGTGGAGTGAAAAAAAAACATATCTTGGATTTTGACCAAATTTGATGGGGTAGTTTACTTTGAGTGGGAGACCTCCTCTAAAAAAATTGTAGGGGCAAGGGGAGGGGAACAAGAGGTGCTCAAGGTGCACCTCCTCTTGAAAAAACACTGTTTTTGTGTTTTTTAGTCAGATGCGATTTGAGTTTCTACATCTCCCTAAACCATCGCCATCCTTCTCCGATCAAAATTCAGACCGCTACCAGGGAGTTGAAAAGTTGCAGATTGCAATTTTCCAATAATTTGAAATTTTCACTAAGCTGAAATGATTTTTTTTTGATATTATGAACTCGAATGCATTATTTTTTCATCAAGTGATTGGACCAATTTTTTCTCCCAATCAATAAAAGTATGTTTTGAATTTGAGGACATCGGAATATCACAATTAGCAACTGGCTGGCTGCACAGACGTACCTACAAAATTCTCAAAGAAAAATTTTAAATTTTTTATTTCTGATGATGAAAAAAAATTATTGTGAATTATTCAAACGATAAAAAAATTTAATTCGAGGTCAACGTAAATTCCATAGTGTAGCATGTCACGATTTGTAACTGACTGCACTGACACACAAAATTTCCCAAAAAAATTCCGAAATATATTCTAGTGATTGAAAAAAAATACATACCGTAAGTCGGGGTGAATAGAATCAATTTTTGGCCCCCTTTTTTTTTTAAATGCTCATAACTTTGCTTAAAGTTGCTGAAAAAATGTGATTCAAAAAAAAAATGTGTACAATTGGTTGATCTTTCAGCCTATTTAATTGTCCACTCCCACTGCCTTAACCACAATTTTATATAAATTTTTGAAAATGCTGATTCTATTGGTACGTCAGTTGGGGTGAATAGAATCACTTATCTTATTTTCTATTTTCAGCCTACTGTAATCGACTCTGGGTGAGGAAATTCACTTTAAATTTTTAAATAATCATATTTGAATAGAACCTGTGAAAAAACCGCGGTAAAAAAGCTTCAAACGCATAGCTTTTGAAATGAAACATTTTTCTAAAAAAAACAAGCGAAAAAAGTTTAAAATAAATTGAGAATATGATCAAAAATTTTTTGGAAGCGCATATCTCAGCTCCTAATCGCTTGAACAGTCTGATTCCAACGGCATTGTGATGAGTGACTAATGTACATTCACTAGGGCCACTTTCTTTGAAGCTATATCAATAATAGAATGTTGAAAAACTGAATTTTTTCTGTGATTCTATTCACCCCATTTTTTTTGACTTACTCAACTTGTGATGGAAAAAAATTCGTAAAAAATTCACAGTAATAAATATTACGCATTCAATCATCACAAAAGATTCGGGAATAAATTTACTAACGATTAGCGCAAAAACGAAAATCGTAGCTCTAAAAGCAGCAACGTGGTGGAACAAGTTCTGAATTGGACATCGGCGTGTCACCTAGCAGTGACAACACTAGATGATAAGCTGTGGGCATGGGCGTCAATATAACTGTCTGGAAATCGACTCTACTGATTACATACTGGTCTCTCCTCACATAGTCGTTGGAATCGGACCGATAGAGCGATATGGAGCTGAGATATGCATGTTTAAAACTTTTTTGATTCTATTCACCCCCACTGATTCTATTCACCCCGAGTTACGGTAATATTTTCAGTCGAAAAAATAATCAATTCAAAGTCGATATAAATTCCGTATTTTGGAATTTTATGATTTGCAGTCGGCTGCACTGGTGTATAAATTTTCAATTTTTTTCAAAATTCACTTTCAGGGGTTGAAAACAATTTTTTATTCAATTACTCGATGAAAAAAAAATCATTCCAGCTTAGTGAAAATTTCATTTTGTTGGAATATTGCAATCTGCAACTTTTCAACCCCCTAGTAGCGGTCTGAGTTTTGATCGGAGAAGGATGGCGATGGTTTAGAGAGATGTGGAAACTTAAAGCGCATCTTTTAAGAGCTACGAAGGCTTCTCACACAATTTTTATTGACTAAAAAACACAAAAACAGCGTGTTTTCAAAATGTTCCCCTCCTCTTGCCCCTAGGGGGCTCAAATTTTTTTGGGAGATCTCCGACTTAAAGTAAACCACCCCACAAAATTTGGTCAAAATTCAAGATATGTTTTTTTTTCACTCCGCCCCACCTACTGTGTAAGTAATTTATTTTGTATCTATTTCATTAGGTCCCCAAAATAAGGCTACCTATTGAAAAAAAAGTACGATTTTTGTCATTCTACTAGCTCATTTTCTAACTGGCCAATTTCTTCTCACCAAAGAATACAGTATCAGTATTTTTATTTTAAAATGAAATATAGTTTGGAAAAATTTTAGTCTTCAACTGACACTAGTAAAATTTTCCCTCGAAATTTCGATGAACGATCATTCAATGGCCAGAGAAAAACCAAAATCGACATTAAAGAGTAGTTAGGGGCTAAAAATCAAGGTGAAATCTGTCCGAGCTTCAATTTTCTTTTTTAACATTTGACTCGTCGAATTTTTTATTTTTTATAACTAAAAGCAATATTTTCGACTTGAAATGCGAAATTTCACGATTAAAATGTACTTTATTTCCCAACTAATAATACAGTTTATCCTTTTTTAAAAGAGCAAGCCATCCACCTTGCCCCTCCTCCCATTCAGTTCATTTCTGGTAACAGATGACATTGATTATTAGAAATTATTTTTGTAAGAGACGTGCTCCGGATTTTTAATTTTTCAAAAAATTCTGGAAGTGTGTCTTGGGATATGGGAGGAGGCAGGTGCGAATCCATACGAAGATTTTTCAGAAGAGGAATATGCATAAGCTTTGATGTTAGAACTTCTTAGGATTTCTTATGGGAAAAGAGAAAACCTTTACGTGGTCACAATGTCGAAGAAAAAAAAATAAAAGAACTAGTTTTAAGCGTTTGAAAATAAGAAAATGATCTTATTTTAAAATACCTATATTGTTTAGAAAGCAAAAGAGGACTACTTGCCTTTTGTGACACATTTTTGTATTTTTGAGTGGGAAGGGGTAATGATTAGTTCAACAGATAAACATGGTGTTGCTTTTTTGATAATTATTGTAATTGAAATAATGAAAAAAAATACATGACCGAAAAAAAATGTGAATAATTATTATAGGTGCCTATTGCAGATTTTAAGTCTATACCTTATCTATTGAAACTAAAAAATACAGGAAACATTTTCATGCGATCATTTTCACATTTCATTGACAACGTTTTTGATCATACCCCATATCAATGCATACATTAGATTGACAGTCGGTGGGTGCGCCACATGGAAGTCCACTTCCACGAGTACCAGCAGTCACTGATGTCATCAAAACCATCACAACGACTACGGCGATGAGTAGAATGATTTGGTAAAAATTCATAATGGAGTTGACACGACGCGACGTACGTACTTAACGAACTGACAAAATTCGATTTTCGAAACAAAAACACAATACTTTTTCAAACTGGATGGTTTGATTGAGAGGAGAAATTATGAATTTTAATGCTGCGATATGATCGCATTTATAGTAAAAATTTGGCGATTTTGAAAATTAAGAGAAAAATTTCGAGTAAATACTCAACAGATAATAATTTTTTCCGTCAATTGAAACTGCTTTAGTTGCGTAAATAAAGGATGCAAATTTGGTGATTCTAGCCATGTAATGTGTTACAGATGGCAGTTACAACGATTGTTTTTTGATTAATTTCTGTATCAAGTGTAATATATTGCATCGATTCTGTGTATATTTTTCGTACCTACTATTGTGTTACCCCAGTTGGCAAAATTTTATAGCGCTGCTAATGGTGTATGTGAGTAGACTGAGTACATTCTTCCATATTGACACAGTCACACATTTTAGTCTTTTTTTGAAGATAAATGAAAATTCAGAGGTCGAAGTTGTAACACAAATGTTGTCACATTATCGTTTTGTTTTTTTCACTGTGTGTATGCAGTTATAAATTTCTCAAAGACCACTTTATGTGAATTCAGCCAATTTTTTACCTTGGATCCTCAGATTTTGCTCAATTTTTTTAAAACGAGATTCTTACTTTCGATGATGCTGAATTCAAAAATTGAGCTATAGGTGATCGTTTTGTCCTTTTTTTTTTGTTTGAAAGTTGAAGATGGGATAGCCAGAATTGAAAAACTTGATGTAAAAATTTCTCTTATGCTTCATTCAATTTCAATGAATTCAAACGGAATCTCACATTAGTAACTTCAATTGCAGAAGTAAGTAAGTAAGTATGCAGAAAATAATAAAAATCGAATTTGACATTTCTATAAACTTTTTATATTTCATCAGACATAAGAAAACAAAGCAATTTTCTTAATAATTAGTAAAATTTTCTGAGCAATTTCAATAAATTTTCATTTTGTTTTCGTTTTTTTTTTTTTTTTCATATCTTACAATTAGACAAAATGAGCTTATATCAATAAAAATGTGCCGGTTTGCAACATACTTTGCCGACTTTTTGAAGAATTTCCTCATTAAGTCAGCAAATTTTGATACAAACACGCACGAAAAAGAACAAATTTTTTCCATGAAGCAAAAAACATGAAAAAAAAACACTAAATTTCGTTTAAAAAATACTTCGAAAATCACGAAATTTTTACTCCAAAATATTAAAAAAATTTTTAGTCGACAAAACTTTTAAAAACGAACTATTTTTTTTTCTGAAAACCATCAATTTTTCAAATCTCAGCTCTCGCTTCGCTGGGGCATGTAAAGCCTAAAGTGGTATATGTATAATAGATATTTGGAGATTTCAATGATAACATCATTTCAACCCAAAAGTGAAACAAATTCTTAAAATTAAAAAAAAAAGGATGTTGGCGTAACTCCATATTCTAAAAATTTTGAAACTTTTTGGTCGTAACTCCATCAAATCGTCCCTCTAATGATCAAATGTCGTAACTCCAAAACTTCACTGTTTTACTGCAGTGATGAAAAACTGTATTATTTATGATTTTTGAATTTCGTGGAGGAAGTAATGATTTTAAAATGCTTTATTAGTGTTAGGAATGAATTTCCAATCATTTTTATTGCAAAATACCGATCTTTAAATTGGCGTAACTCCATAAGTTTTATGTTTTTAAGTATAAAAAGTCGTAACTCCATTTTAAAAATTAAAAATCGGTATTTTGAAAAAAAAATTATTGAAAGGTCATTCAAAACATTAAAAAAACAGTAAAATCAACACCTCCTCCACAAAATTCTAAAATCTCAAGTAAAACAGTTTTTCAGCGCTCCTGTAAAAAGTAAAGTTTTGGAGTTACGTCCTTTTAGCATTAGAGGGACGATATGTATTAATAAAAAGTCCTTAAAGTTTCTTTTATGTCTGACTCGAAGACAAAACAACAGAGGGTGAGGTAGGTCCCACCTTACATTTTCTCAAAAATTCAGACAAATTTCGTTGTAAATCTGCAAATTTTCTCATAAAGTTGACAAAGTTTGAAAATGTGCCGATTTACAACAAACTTACCAGACTGTTTGAAAAATTTCCTGATTAAGTCGGCAAATTTTGATACAAACACGCATGAAAAAGCACGAAATAAGAAAAAAGCATAAATTTTTACCATGATGCAAAAAACACGAAAAAAAAAACTAAATTTCGTTTAAAAAATGCTTCGAAAATCACGAAATTTTTACCTGCAAAATAATAAAAATTATTTTATTTTTCAGTCAACAAAACATTAAAAAACGAACTATTTTTTTCTGAAAACCACAAATTTTTTAAATTTTTGCTCTCGTTTCGCTGGGGCATGTAAATCCTAAAGTAGCAATATGTACATATAATAAATAGTTGGAGATTTCAGCTCTAAAATGTCTTTTTCTTCAAAAATTTTGACCTTCCCTCGCTCGGGCTCAATGAATTTACACAATTTATTTTCAAAATGATGATATGAACTCTCTTCCCTTCCAGCCCATACAATTGAATACTTTCATGTGGAAAAAATGGGTTCTTCTCATTTATTAGGGAACTTAGTGACGATCTCGAATGGAATTGTCAAAAAAAAATTGATTTTTTGGGGGTCATTAAGAATTATAGTTATTTAAAAGTCAAAAAAGTAGCGTGAAAAAGCACAAATTTCTGTTTTTAATTTTCAGTACGACTGGTCGGTAAATTTTCCCTTTTTAAAAAATATGAGTTGGCAAATCTCTCTTTTTATAATAATATTAGTCGGAAAATTTTTCATTTTCATCGTCCGAGATTTTTGTCCAAGTTACTTCTCTGGTCTGACTTGATGTTATCATGTCTTATTATTGTTTTAGAAAATCAAAAAGGATTATTTCTTGCATTTGCGACGTATAATACGTTTCAAGAAAATTATTTTGACTCATTTAGGCACTTGGAAATAACAAAAAAATCTCACAAGTGAGTTGACGTTCTACAAAATCGTACGTATTTATTCAATTTTCAAAGCAGAATATCTAAAAAAAATGTATTCCACCCGATTTTGGCACATTTTCAACATAAAAAAATCACCAAAAAATAATTCTTTTAATATTTTGGCACTTCGATATTGCAAAAAATTTAGTATTTAAACGTTGACAAACCAAGATTCAAAAAATAATACTTTCATATTTTTTTGATTAGGTACTTACCTCCATTACAAAAATAGTTTTCAATTTTTTGAGGTCTTGCGAAATCAATTTTTAAAATTTTCAAAGAAGTCCAAAATGACACCCTGGTTGGTGAATTTCTTCACCAGTATTTTTCAATTGTCAGATTCTTACAGGAATTTAGGTATCTTTCAATAGAATAAAGGGTGAAAAAATTGCTCATTGTTATTATACCGTAGAAAAAAAAATTGTAGGGCCAAATGAAGGAAATTAGATGAAAAATAGATATAAATTTGTAGAAGAAACATTAAGTAAACTCATCAATCATTTCCTCTTACCTCTGAAAATTTAGCCAGAAATAAAAGGTATTTTCGTTCAGGTGACTAATTTTGACAATTCGACTCAATTTTTGATGTGATTTCTTCATTACTGAAGTATGAATTTTTTTTAATTTGAATAATTTATGCTGCAAAAAAAATTGTTTGACTCTATTTTCCCTTTCTCTCGAAAAAATCATTCCAAATAATCAAATTAAACGACGAACGCCTCAATAAATATCCTATGTACATACGAATATAACAATACACTTAATCTGGCCAGCATTGCGCAGTATGGCACAGAGCACAGAGGCACAGACTCATACACTTTATTAAATCATCGTTTCGCAATTTCAAACAAAAATCGTGTATTTTTTCAAAAAAAAAAAAAAGGCAGGCAAGCAGGCTCAAAAGAAAATAAAAGATGGAACATTTTATTACGTCAGGTTGCGGATAAATACGTAAATATTTATCTTTATTTTCAAACGTTCCGCCGCCGAGTCGTGTTTACTCGTTGTAATAGATGCATTTTTATACTTTTTTCGCAATTTCCTCTACCGAGATCTCATAATACGCAAACGAGTCTTTTTTTTTCTGACCCGATACTCTTGGTATACGTGATTGGTAAGATCTTCGCGATTGGTTAGCTATAGATAGGTCTACTTTGTTGACTAGAATTTCAAATGGTTTTATTCTAAATAACGTGTACAAATTGTACATACTTACTATGACAATAATGGTCAAAATAGGTGAAACGTAAAATGCATTTCGGTTTGAAACGTTCGATGTCGTACAAAATATACCCAGTAGACGTTGTAAACGAGAGGATTTTTTTCTTTTTTAATTTTAATTCTATACGGATTTCAATGAAATAAGAACGTGACCTAAAGAGAATCTCAGCTCGAATCTGTCTATAGGTAGATACTTTATGCTTAAGTTATTTCCTCTTCACAGGGTTTTGAAACAGTCTTCACGAGAGAATCATTATGATAATCTTGATGTCAGAAATTCACGATGACGACGTACGTACTAAACTAAGTATCGATAAAACGCAAGATATGCTATAAAAATCTAGGTAACGGGTATTGAAATAGGTAAGGTGGCGAAGTTTAGTGTCTTTCGTTAAATTTTAACGATTTTGATTGATATAGATAGCTACTCGAATTACCCTATTTTTTTTGACGAGCTAAAAGAAACGTACGAACATTAAAACTTACTTATTTACGTCTTCCATAAATTATTATTTGGAGAAAATTCGACCAACTCACCTGAAACAAAGAAATAATTTTTTGATTAGTAATACATAATGCATGGTGCTACCTATTTAATCTTCTTCTAAATTCTAAAAACTTAATTTTTCAATTGAAAAATTCTCTTTGATCTCAGAATTTTTTCAGGAGTAAAATTTTTCCAAGTTTGTTTAGTCTCAGAAAAATTTCAACTCTGAGTCCCATTTTTTTCCAAGTTCAACCTGAAATTTTTCATTTTTGAAATTTTCTCAGATTTCCTACAGGTCTAAAATTCTTTTTGGCCAAAACTTTCTCATTCAGGTTCAAATTTTCTCACAATTGTTTCCATGCTCATATTTCCCCCCAATTTTTCCAATTTCAAATTTCCTCAGAAATTTTTTCAAATTCAGGTTCAAAAAATTTTCAAGTTCATATTGCCTCATGAAAACTTCAAGTTTGTATTTTCTGTATTTATTTTTTCTCTATTTGTTCAAATCTAGGTAGAATACCTATGTCAAAAAATTTTCATGTTTAATTTTTTAAAAATTTATTTCAAATAGACAAACTGTCGAATTTTTATTCCAAATTGAAAAGACGCGAAGTCGTAAAATTGATACTTACTCACCAATTTTTATTTTTATTTGACATTTATACAAGTTGGAATGTTAGTTTGCAGAATTAGGTTGTATTGGAAACAAATTTTGAGAAAATTTGAAATTTCAAACTTAGAAAAATTTAAAGAAAGAGTTGAAAAAAATTGAAAAATAGAACAATTGAGTTGAGTATGGAAAAAATTTGGACTTATACGTTTAACCCTTTACTGCATGGCTTTTTTTGAAAATTTTTTAGCAAATTTCAATTTGTGAAATTAATTTTTTTTGAGCAATTATAAGGACAAAAAATGAAAATGAACTGTGAAATATGATGTATTGGGATGTTCATCACATGGCCAAAGTGAAATTTTGTCAATACTTTTATTTATTGCTGATTAATCACAATTTTTTCAACTGTGGTCAAATTTGTGAGCATATATGACCAATTGACCATTGACCACTTTTGCAGTGAAGGGTAAAAAAAAATAAACGTTGGGCAGGGAGTTTAAAAATGAGTATGGGAAGAAGAAAATACAAACTTTGAAAACATTTTGGATAAAAGATAGACATAAAATGAGAAATTTTGAACTTGGGAGACATTTTTGAGAAAATTTTAACGTAGAAAAAATGTTGAAAAAATTTGAACGTGGAAAAAAATGTGAAAAAATTTGAACGTACAAAAAAATTTGAAAAAATTTGAGGACAATGAACATATGAAGTTGTAAAAATTTTTGAAAAAATACAAACTTGAAAAAAATGGATAAAAATTAGAAAAATATTTTTAAAAATTTGAAGTTTTGAAGTAGAAAAAATTTTTAGACACGTGGGTGAAAAAAATTCTGAAAAAATTAATTGGACTCGAAACTGAAATTGAAAAAATGGAAACATGGAGAAATATTTGGGCCTGGTGTTGAAAAAATTCCAGGAAAATTTCAAATTGGGGAAATTTTTGGGAAAACTGTAAAATTTTGTACTGAATTAGACGTTTACTGAACAAAATAAAGTTGCTCCACTGGAACACACAGCATCTCAAGTTTCATGAACAGCTTCAGAACAAATTCAAAAAACACTGGATTTTTTGGGGCTCGGGGAGTGAAAATATCCATTTGATTGTTCAGAAGAACTCCAGTTTTGCTTTTCTCATCAATACCCATCCAAAATACCAATCAATATCAAATTTTTCCCCCAAGAAAAAATCTCAAATAAACCACAAAAAATTGCTTAAAAAATCCTCTCGATATTTTACCCCTCCCTTTTCCTGCGACTCACCCCGTCGCCCAGACGACCCCGCAATTCGCGACTCGAATTGACACACGGATGAATATTTCATCCAGAACTTCCTTCGCCTTCGGTGTAAACTTGAAACCCGTGCTAACTCCACAGACCACATCCTTTCCGTCTCATCGTCGTTTCTCATAAACTACATGCCAAACTGCAGAAAAAACCTAAACGTAAAAACATCCACCAAAAAAATCACCTCTTCCTGGCCGTAAATCAAACGCGAAACTATTCGCAAATAAATTACCTCTTCGCGCAAAAAACCCTCGTCCAAATTGCTCGTAAATCTGACAATAAAAATCAAGCCCCATAAACGAACACCACTAAATGCTTGTAGCCACTTCAGACTATAAAATTAGTTACTGAAATAACCACACTTAACGGCTCGTAAAAAAAAAATTAACAACCACACTCGGCGAAAAATTAAATTTTCTATTTGAAACGCTACATTACGTGCAAGAAAAAAAACACGAGTCGTTGAGCGAAAATCGGTCACAAATTTAGGTTAGTAAAGTTTGTGTATTTTTTTTCCTCGTCGGGAATTATCGATTATTATGAAAAAATCTCGTCGAAAGAATCTCATCGTTGGATAATTAAGTTTACCTAAGTATACGCGAACGTTATGGCACAAACATTCGTAATAAAATTAATTATCTGCTCGATACGGTCTACCTGAACCGAGGTGTAGGAAAGGACAGCGAAATAAAATCATATTTATCGAACTTCGAAGCTGTTAAAAAGGTTACGAATTTACGCAATCATTATCGAATATGTATTTATCTCGTTATTTGCGCTTGTACCATATTAAAACGCAAACGAAGCGATGACAAAATTCCCACTAAGATGTACGCGTTCGAAAATTACATTTTATCCGATGTAGGTACTTAGAAGTAATTTTCGAATAAAAAGCTCTCTCTCTCAGTCGTTCTGAAATTTTAATCGTTATTAGGTTTTACCGAACACCTTACGAGGAAATTTTTCTCGCAAAGTGATTTAAAATTCAACTCGAGTTAAAATATAAATGAGAAAAATCTTTCATATTTTTTTACTCCCTTTATTTTCCGCATCGTGTTTTTCATTTCGTCTTCCTTGCTTAATATAATGTCAGAAGGTAAACACCTAGTAAGACGAGCGAACAAATAACTCTATTTTCTTATTCAATGAAAATGTATAATATACGAGCCATATTCTAATGAATGTAATAACTCGTTTTGCGAATTTTCTGCATTAGCGATTCGCGAGCAGCGTAGTCGTGGTATCTACAGGGTGTCACAATCGGGTTTGAAAATCTGAAAGAGGAAAATTTTCAAGTTCGGATTTGGGAATTACGTATATTCTAAAAGATAAAAGTGCCATTTTTCCAATTTTTTCCCCAAGTTTTCAGAAGTGTAACAAAATGTCACTACGTCAGAAGTCGTCAAAATTTGATGTGAAAAATTTGGTATCACCTTTAAGAAATTGAGCTTCACTACTTTTACATATCATTAGAGTGGATCTAAAATCGAAAAAAAAACACATCCTAGATTTGAGAAAAAATTGGGGAGGTACCTAGTTTACATTGAGTATGGAAATTTCTAGAAAAAATCTGAACCCTGAACCCTCCGGCCCAAAGGAATCTGAACTATGAATTCTACTTTAAAACTGTTCGAAATATCAGAAAAAACACAAATTCGAAAATTTTCAACCTCCTGGTAGCCCAATGAAAGTGGTATCGAATCGAGCTAATTTCTGTTCAGGAAATTTAAAAACTCAAATTACATCTTTTGAATGCCGTTTCAGAAGTCCTAACAAGGTAGGTATGTAACCCAACTCAAACAAAAATAAATCGCTAGTACTGTAAAGTAGAATACCATATCCAAAATTTCCAGTGCTAAAGTTCATTTGAGACGCAGCCAGGGATACCCGACCATATGTCGGAAAATTTTTTTTTCGTTTTTTTGGCTCTTTAAGTAGTACAGACTTGTACCTTTCGAATAGCGCAAACCGCATTAAAAAAGGCTGAGAAATGAATTTTCTATGATTTTTCAAAGTTTGTCAAAAAATGATTTTCAAAAATCAAAGTTTTGAGAAAAACGCAAAACAAAATTTGGAACTGTTTTCAATGAATAAAAAAAAATTATGTTCTGTAAACGACTTTTCTCATCGGAAATTGTTTATTTACGTCCTCTTACATCACTTTAGGTCATTGACCCCTTCCAGAAGTTGCCGGCATCGAAAATCGAAACCATACCATATGTCGGGAATCATCTTTTTTCAAGAAATAATGACATTTTTGGTACAAAATTTGTTTTTTTAATAATCGTACACCACTGTAGTTCATTAAAACGAACCTGAAATTACGTGCATTGAGAAATGAAATCATAGTGCAAGTCAAACAACTTTACAAACCAAACGGTGAAAATCATGCTTTGAAAATTAGTGTTCAACAAATATCCGGATAATCGAAAAATGAAGAGTTTCAACGGAAAAAAATTGAATTTTCGATTTCGATAATCGATTTTTCAATTTCGATTTTTCGATTTCGATAATCGATTCTTCAATTTCGAATTTTCGATTTCGATAATCGATTCTTCAATTTCGATTTTTCGATTTCGATAATCGATTTTTCAATTTCGATTTTTCGATTTCGATAATCGACCTTCAAATTTTGTGAGGGTTCGTGAAAGAATTCGGGAACTCTCGGAAAAGTTCAACCGTTTTCGGGATGTTTTCGGAGCTGTTCGGCAATTTCCGTGTGATGTCCGGATAATCCAAATAGTATTTGGTATTTGGATATCCGGATATTTGTTGAACACTACTACGTTTCAATAATAATGAAAGTTGTAAATTTTAACATATTTTTATAAAATTCCGACATATGGTATGGTTTCAATTTCTCAGAGGCCTTCAGCAAAATTCGTTTTTTAACCAAGAAGATGACACTTTTGGGACCTGAACCTATTCTCATATGAAAGTAGAGGGTTCATAATATACAAATTGATAAAAAAAAAATTTCCATATTTTTGGTCATTTTTTCTTAATTTGCGTTTTTCTCGAAATTTACTTTTCCGACATATGGTCGGGTATCCCTGGCTGCGTCTCATTTCTCGAATTTTGACGAATTTTTGAAATTTCAAAATTACCTCATTGCTCTGCAAAATATAAAAATTTGAACTAATCAACAAAAAAAGTTGAAATTTGGTATATACCCTACGTTTGATCTTCCAAATCGATTGGAAGTTGTTTCGAGATGTTTCAAAGCCTCAAGACAATTTTGGAATTTTATAGCACTGGAGAAGAGTTCATAAAAATAGACCATATGAACTTCAACAACTATATTCGCGGATTACCCATATTAGTGACCTATTTATTCGATTAAAGCACAATTTTTCGAAATTTGTAACTTTGAGTTCAAATTTACATTTTTGGGTTGGAAATTTTTCTGGAAAAAATTTAAAAGTACGCTCACTGTGCATGCAATGAGGTAAAAAGCTAAAATTATACAGGGTGTTTCATAGTTGACCGCGCTCCTTCCAACCAGTGATTGAACAACTCACCCTGAGCCCAAGTATGTATGTTTGCCTAACCTTTGAACTGCAGGGGCTGAGTTATGTTCTTTGAAAAAATGTTATGAATTCTGTTTGGCACTTCTACCGAGCGCTACACGACAACCAGGGTAGGTAGAAAGTTGTGTTTTGGGGCAACGGATAAACCACTTTCTCTAGAATTTTTCTGTTGTTGAAAATTTTTGCAGGTGAGCTAGGGTGGGTGTACCACATCAAATATTTACAAAAAACGTGAAAAAAAGACGACGATTTTTCCTTTTTTTGTAAATTATTAAAAAAGTTTTCCTTTTTTGGTACCATTATTAGCAATGTTTCTAGAACAGAAAACTCTGATCTTTCCAATGGAGCAATCCCCACTCCTCTATTTTGCTCGAATCAAAAGTTAAGAGCGCCTACTGTGGAGAAAAACACAAGAAAAATACACTTTTTTGATTTTTCAAATTTCAAAAATTTCTATCTTTGCGACTAAATGAGATAGGGAGGTGGAGTTTGCAGCGTTAAATTAACCAAATATAACACTACACAACATAGGAATGATATACCTCAATTTTACAAATAAAAATTTTCCAAATTTTTTTAATGAAGAATTTGAAGATATTATTTAAATTTTGGGAAGTGTTACACTTGGTTAATTCAATGCTTCAAACCCCACCTCCCTATCTCATTTCGTCGCAAAGATAGAAATGTTTATAAAATTCCAAAATTTTCTGGAGGCTTTGAAACGTCTCAAAACCACTTCCAATCGATTTGAAAGGTCTAAAATAGGGTACATGCAAGATTTTAGTTCTTTTTGTTGATTATATCAAATTTTCATATTTTGCAGGGCAATAAGGTAATTTTGAAATTTCAAAAATCGCCAAAATTCGAGAAATGAACTTTAGCACCGGAAATTTTGGATATGGGATTCTATTATTATGTACTAGCGATTTATTTTTGTTTGAAATCAAAATTCTACTTTGAGATAGGATACCTCCCTTGTGGGGAAGTTTTTGAGGTGTTAATGGTTAAAAAATTTCCTTTTTTTTTTCAAAAATGGCCCTACTTTGAGGACCCTCAGCTCAGATCTGTTTGAGCTAGGGGACTGTAATTTTTATGGGGAGGTCTCCCACTCAAAGTAAACTACCTTAACAAATTTAATCCAAATCCGGGATATGGTTTTACAAGGCACCAAAAATAATTATTCAAGTATTCTTTTTTTCTTCAGTCATATACTTTATTCATTATTTTAAATACAATCATCAGAAAAATGACACCTTCTCATCTTATGAAGCCTTCTCAATGGCACTTACCTCGGAATTCCTCCTTTATTTGACTTGACATACTATACATCATCCCTTTCTCCTCAAAAGTTCAAAAATTTGTTGTCAAATGCAAGAAATAGTCCTATTTTTCCTTCCAAACAAGATATTTTAAAATACCTAACGATATTTCTTTATTTTCAAACGCTCAAAACTAGTTCTCTGATTTTCTTCTTTGACATTGTGACCATTTATGGGTTTTTTCCCTTCCCCGAAAAAATCCGACAAAATTTCAACACCAAAAATTGCATAAATATTGCTCTACCAAAAAATCTTCGTGTGAATTCGCACCTGCCTCATTCTTTCTGCAAAGATAAATTTCGAAGATTTTTTGATCATTTAAAAATTAGTGTCATTTGAAAATCCGAAGCACATCTCTGACAAAAAAATTCTTATAATCGGTACCTGCTACCAATGAATTAAGCGGGAGGAGAGGCAAACGGGACAGCATACCGTTTTAAAAATGGTTAAACTGGATTTTTAGTTGGAAAATAAAGTAGGTATTTTTTATCATAAATTTTTGCATTTTGAGTCAAAAAGATTGTTTTTGGATCAAAAAAATTAAAAATTCAACGATTCGAATGTACTTGACTCAAAAATTTGGAAAATTGAATGGAAAGGTGAAAACTGCAGTTGAGTAGGTACTTTGAGAATAATTTGAAAATCATCAAAATGATAAAAAAAAAGACAACTTTAAAGGATTCATACCTGATCTGATTTTTTAAAATTCTTAATGAAAAAAAAAACGAAATTTCTGAAAATAATTGCTGTGAAAAATTGGAAGATGGACGAGAATATATTCGTTTGTATGTATAGCTTTTTTCTGTACTCTGTAAGTAGAGTAAGTTGAATACTTGCTCACCTTTTTAGCATGATTGCCATTATGGAAGAAAAAATTGTATTTGATCTCATTTATGCATTTTCACAGGCATTTTATTTTTCAACTATGAAAAATAAGCAAATGAACTTTTTTCAGGGGTTCCCAAAATTGACTCATTAAAACAACTTGAGCCAACAATTATGGGAGTTTAACTTCAAATTAAATTTATTAAAAAATATTAAATTTGAAGCAAACCACTTTCTAATTTTTCTAGGATTCTCAAAATATCAGAATTTAAAAAAGTCAAAAATCAACATTTTCAATAAGTACTTACCAGTGGAAATTTTGATTGAGATGTAATTTTGAATGGAAATATTTCAATTACTTTCAAATCATAGAAATTTTTTTAGCAAAAATTGACGAAAAATGCCCTTTAATATATATTCAACAAATTTACAAATTATCTTACCTCAAAAAATCAAAAAAATTCTCACTCAGGAGTCCCAAAACTTCTCGAAATTTTCCACGCTTGGGATCTAGACACCTCAGCCTCCAAAAGTTTGGTGGGAGGAGGGAGGGAGGGGTACAAGACAAATTCGTATCAAAGGCATAATTTACAAAACTTTTAGGATACCATATTCAAATAAGTTCGAAATGATCAACAGTCCAAAATCTGTCTTATTTATAGACACTCTTCATTTTCTATCTATAAAATTTGTTCACGATTTCAAATCTCACAATTTTGAAAAATATCTACTTACAACTCCTACAAGTTCAAAAATTGACCACATTTTTACAAAAAATGTCTCTCTTATTTTCGTAAATTCGATTACTTCTCAGTTAACCACCAGTTCTGCAGTTCATCGACCTAAAAATTAAGACCCCCTCCCCGCCGTTAATTTGGAGTATTATTTTACAAAATTACAAAAATATCGGTTAGATTCACACTCCGCTCCGGCTCGAAAGCAATTCGTAATGAAATTAGACGTCGTCAAGTGGCAATTTAATTACATCTTCGATCACGTACAAATAAGCTGGAAAAGTTCTCTAATTGGTTAATTTTTTGTAAACACGCGGTACCCGGTGAAATTTTTTGTATCACGTTCTCCGCGAGTAATTTTTCCGTCTACTTGGTTCGCTCCGGTCTCCGTCGGGAAAAATTGCAAGAAGCAGAAAGTTGGCGAAGCTATGGAAAATTATTAATTTCATATCAACGTTGCCCCATTATGAAAAAGTACGTCGAAGAAATCCGCATTCGAACCTTTGGAACACTTTGAAATATTTTTAATTAATTTTACTCGAGATGGAGGAAACGAGGTGCAAAACGACGTAGGTATTTCGCAGCTATTTCCTATGTATGCGTCGGATCCTTGAATCGAATCTCGGTATACTTTCGGTTTTCTTTGAAACAATTCCCTTGACCAATATGAATCGGAATATTGGCCACTTGTATAATACACTTCATTAGCGGTCATTCGTCAAACATATTTTTTATTTAAATATTACGCGATTGGAACCTTGACGCGTTTCATTTACTCCGGAATATTTAAGTTTATTTTTAACACCGTCGCCGGATCGGATCTCGGATTTCTCTCGTCGCCGAGATCGTCGATCAAGGCGCGATTATTTACGGGAGTTTCGATGATTTATCGACTCATTCGGTCGCCGGCGAAATAAACAATCGATCCATCTCGGTTATGTCATCCGGTAAATTGTAAAAGACTTTCTTGCATATTCGTGATGAGCTGACCCAGACGAGGCGGTTTGTTTCTGCGATGTTGAGCCAGGCTCGAATAATTTACGAGACTGCATATAACCGATGAACTTTATGGTATCCAGTTTATATGCGCGACGATCGTGTTCCAGTGACCTAGGAACCTGCACAGCGCACAGCGCGATGATGTTTTCAAAACAAACGCCCGGCACCGCGCCGCAGCCATGTCTAATGAAATGCAATACCGCCTTCCGAGAGCGATATGAATTTGAATTTCTTTTTTATCTTTAAACCGGTAATTCAATCGTGATTTAGCTAAAGGCTGGTCGTATTCGTCGTCATCCATTGTTTGTCCGCATAGTAAGTATTCGGGTACCTACATCAGTCTGAGTATTCTTCCATTGTAGTTTTTTTAATACTCCTACTCGAAGAGCCAGTTTTATTATATACAAAATGATGGAAAGTTTTGCCCAACTTGAGTGCGGATTTTCGAATGTTGAAATTATGCTACGAGTGTATTTATATCGTTAATTCGGATTTCTATCCAAAGGTGTAAGGTGAAGTCTGACTTAGGTATCAATATGTGTACTAGATATTGGCAGAAATCTTCGAATTACTATAGACAGGCCTACTTTGCCTATCGAGCCAATAAACCCAGCAATGCAGTTTTCTCGAGGTGCAATTGAGAACGATTTCACACTTTGGATATTTTCAAAGTCGATACAACGATCTCGTAAAATTTATAGGAGGGAAAAATTCCATCATGCCTGTTTCAATTATAAAGTCGTAAAAATCAGATTTTAAATATATCTAGGTCATTTCTAAGATTTTTATACAGCAGATTGAAATTAACAATTATACAGATAAATTCATTCCATTTACTCAATACCTACGTGTGTATTTATTATCAGCAGGTACGAAAAACGATCTAGAGCCAGGTAAAAAAAATTAATTCTAAAAAAATGGTAAGCATGGGTAATAAATGGAATCGAAAAATATTTTGATGATAAGTATGAAATAAATGAAAAATTGGGAAAAAATGGGAGTTGGTGAGTTGATTCCCTGAATTCAGAAATATGTGAATTGATTTCTATTTTTTTTTTTCAGGGTATGTACGAATTTATTCCTACCTATATTTTTCGGGGTATGTAGGTTAGGGTGGATCCCGAAAAAAAACATAGCTCGGATTTGGACCAAATTTGGTGGAGTGGGTCTCCTAGATATGGAGACCTCCCAAAAAAAATTTGAGCCCCCCAGGTGCACGTGGGAGGGAGCAGGGGGTGGTCCAAGTGCACCTATTTTTGAAAAAATCGCTGTTTTTTGTGTTTTTCAGTCACTCTAAAGTCGTGCGAGAAGCCTTCGTAGCACTTAAAAGGTGCGATTTGAGTTTCTACATCTCCCTAAAGGCCTAAACCATCGCCATCCTCCTTCGATCAAAACTCAGACGGCTACCAGGGGGTCGAAAAGTTGCAGATCGCAAAATTCAAGTAACATTTCGAGCAAAAAATGGCGCATTTTCAGGGAAGAAATGACCAAATGAAAAAAACAATTCGAAATTCGTGTTCAGCAGGTCAAAATACCCCGATAAACACACTTTTCGCGATAATTTTACTTCAAGTCTGAAAATTCATTTTTCATGATAAAATTCACTTTTTTTTATTGCTTTTTCATTATGAAAAAATGAATTTTCAGATTTGAAGTAAAATTATCGCGAAAAGTGTGTTTATCGGGGTATTTTGACCTGCTGAACACGAATTTCGAATTGTTTTTTTCATTTGGCCATTTCTTCCCTGAAAATGCGCCATTTTTTGCTCGAAATGTTACTTGAATTTTGCGATCTGCAACTTTTCGACCCCCTGGTAGCCGTCTGAGTTTTGATCGAATGAGGATGGCGATGGTTTAAGGAGATGTAGAAACTCAAATCGCACCTTTTAAGTGCTACGAAGGCTTCTCGCACAACTTTTGAGTGACTGAAAAACACAAAAAACAGTGATTTTTTCAAAAATAGGTGCACTTGGACCACCCCCTGCTCCCTCCCACGTGCACCTGGGGGGCTCAAATTTTATTTGGGAGGTCTCCATATCTAGGAGACCTACTCCACCAAATTTGGTCCAAATCCGAGGTATGTTTTTTTTCGCGATCCACCCTAATGTAGGTACGAGTTGATTCCGAACCTCTTTCAGCAGGAGATACATATTACATACCACGAGAAGGTATTTTCAATATTTTTTTTCAAGTTGAAATTTTTTTCGAACTCCGGATTTTTTATCAAATTTTTTTCAACTCTGAATTTTTTGCTCAAAAGTTGACTTCAATCCCTTACATTTTCTTCAAAATGTTTTCAACCTACAATTTTCATAGAATTGTTTTACCTCTACATTTTTCTCAAAATTATTTGTTTCAACTTGGAAAATTTTATCTTAAAAAGTTGAAATTTGTTCCATTTTCAATTTTTTTTCTCAAAATATTTTGCAATTGAACGTGTCACAGCAAAAAGAACATAGAAAAATGACGTTTTTGGGAAATCCCGATTGAAGTTTGAGTAGGTATACATTTATTAATACTAAATTAAGGAATTGAGCTGGGGAAAAAATTTTACCTTATATCATCTTTTTGCTAAAAGAAAACAGCTCACCCATCCCTTGATATCTTTTCTATTTTTTTCTATATTGAAAACAAAAGGTTGAGTTATATGTCCTTTTTGTTGTGACAAAATTTCATTTCGACCCTTCTACGTTTGATGACGTATAATTTTTCCGGAAGTGAAAATTAAAAAAAAATCTTCATACAAAAGTTGAAGAGAATGAAAAAAGGAACATTTTCGTTAAAAAAAATTTCAAATTATCTCTTCAGGTAGCGGATATATCGCACTTTGAAAAATGACAACTCTTTTTTTCATTTTCTTGGTTACAAAAAAATGCTAAAAATACATTTTGGACAAATTTTATTATTTTTTCAAATTAATGACGAAAAATTAACTAAAAAAACACTTCATTAAAAATTTTAAAATTTTACAATCATCTGCACAGTGAAAAAATTAAAAATTACGCAAATTCTCGAAAATCAAACATGTAATGTAGGTACCGAAATTGCGAACTTCGCATTTTAAAAACGCCATAACTATTCGAGGAAAACATAGTGGAATGTGGGAGGGGGCTCATTGGATAGAGAAAGCTTCAGAAAATACGAATCGCTTGTCGCATCAAAAAGGACATATGTTGAGTTATGCCCTTTTTGTTATGACACATTCAATTTCAACACCACAATTTTCTTCAACTAAAACAATCTTACATTTTTTTCAATTTTACATATATTTTTTCAATTCAATATTTTTATTAAATTTAAAACTTTTTCGAAATTTTGGGGTAGCAACTTGAAATTCTAAAAAGCTGCTTTTCAATTCCACGCAAATAATTTTAGAATTGAAAAAAAAATGAAAAAGACGTAGGAAGTTCGAAAAAAATACAAAGAAATTCAAAGTAGAAAAAAATTGGAGAAAAAATTTTAGAGTTGGAAAAAAGTTCAAGAATAATTTCGAGATTGAAAACAATTCTGAGAAAAAATTCAAAAGAAATATACTTAAACTTAAAAAATCTGAGAAAATTTTAGGTTGAAAAAAGTTTTGATATTGAAAATATTTGAAGAAAAAAATTTCAAGTTGAAAATAGTTTTTAAGAAATGGAGTCGAAATTTGAAAAAAAAATCGTGGAAAAAATTTTGAGCCAAAAATTCAGAGTTGAAGAAATTTTTGAGAAAAAATGGGAATCGACTCGTACATACCCCGAAAAAATGGAAATTCGTACATACCGACCCCAAAAAAATGGAAACCAATTCGCCTATCTATTCACATGAGTAAGTATATCGTTGGGAATCAACTCACTTACAGCCAAAAAAATTATCAAAATTCCGTGACTGAAAAAGTTTGGAGAGATTTATCGATTTTTTTTTGGAATTCATACCTAGGTACTTGCATCAATTTTTGATAATCAATTTCAACTTGAATCCAGTTCTCAATTTTTGGCCTGTAATTTTGTATTCTAGATTAATTTATTACCATCAAAATTTGCTTTAATTTCATCTAACGTCAATATGTTTCGTGACATCAAACCATAATTCAACTTCTCTTCCCCATCCACCTACTCGTCGCACGTCATATACCTAAATACGAAAAGCATACTCCTTTTTAATCCATTTGATGAAGTACATATAATAAATTGACTATCATTAGAAAACAAGACTTGGGCTGCATACGTAGCGCATTAAGGGAGTACTAATTGAACAAGAGGGAGTATTTTCCAGCAACATACAAAAAACTCAAGTCACGTGGCAGGCAACCCTTACAATTTAGGAAAGTATCCCCTTTCTCGTGATACAGCTGAATTAAGACACCAGTTTTATGCACTGAGTGTATACAAATATTTCCAATGGTGAAAAATGATGTGTCAGCAATAAGGTGTTTTCATCAGATCTCGTTTATTTTCGGAGATTCAAAGAGGGTCTGCTCAAAATTCAGATATTTTATTGATTTTGAAATATGTAAACGCTGAAAAAAAACTCCCCCCCCCCCGATATTTATCCTTCTCACTGACAAACTTTGGAAATTACACAGACCAGGAGTTCATAAAATGAAGTTGTTGAAAATCAAAGATGAACTCCAGAATATAATGGAGCTTCTTTGAAAAAAAGATGAAGTTTAGTATCCCGACTTGAGATTTTAAACTTGTAACTTGTAATCATATATAGGACTTCAATAACCTAATATCCTTGATTCAAAAAGGTAATAAATTTTCTCTTTTTTTTTTCAACGAATTGGTAAGAAAAACTTTTGAAACACGAGGAAAATGTATAATAATGCGAATTTATGAAAATTCGAATGTAAAATTCGTGATTTATTTTTTTTCACTTTAAATGAAAAAAATTTCGTATAAAATGCAATATAGTGTCTAATTTGAGAACAGTGGAATATTCGCCTCTTGTTAATAACCCTGCTGGTCTGGAATGACCTTCATTTTCGAGTTTAGATGGCCCAAAAATTTTGTTTAAATGAATTCCAATTACCCCCTCACCCCTCTCTCTTCGCAAATAAGTAGACAAATCAGCCCCATATTCTAAGAAATAAGGTAATGAAAGTAAAATCAAAATTGCAATTTTTTCCACATATTTTTTGGAGGTTAATTTTTTTACATATTTCCTGTTTAAAAAACATCGAAGAAAATATCAAACGAATTTTCCAATTTTTTAAAACCTGAAATTTGAACTTCAATTTGAAATATCTGAAAATGTCAATTTTATTTAAGTTGAGAGAGGGGGTGAAAAGAATGGAAAAAGTGTAAGTACATATTAAAAAATGTCATTTGGTGAATAAGATTCATCTTATGGAACTAGAGGCTTATCAATGGGGAGGGGAGTGAACACCTATTCTTCCTTCACAATTCAAAAATTAGGAAAAAATAATGGAATTTTAGACTTTGAAAATAACAAATTATGTTTTTCAAAATCTTACATTATCGCGTTCAAACAAAGAGTTTTCAAATAAATTTCCAAATCGAAACAAAAGACTTGCAGTATCTTTGGAAAGATACCCCCTTGAGTTCACCCTTTAAAAAAATTTATAAGTATTCTTTACCTATGTTTTGTAGTTTCGATCTCATTCCTTGAAAATCCTTCATTAATACGATAAAAAAATGAACAAAAAATTAACGAGGAAAAAAATTCAAAACGCATTCCCATATAATGTAGGTACCTATAATATTAGTAACTCTGCGAAATTATGCCAGCTGGGTTAACACAGGGTCATTCCATGTCAGTTCAACCACAAAGTGGAAAGTGGGGTCTTGGATTTTTTTGATTTTTCGCATGTTTGTAGAGCTCGATGAGAGATGTCGAATGCCGCAAACCGGAGCTTCCAAAGTCTTTTTGGAGGGGAGCTACGAGCACTCAAAGTTTTAAGGTGAGGTTGGATATGGTAAATTTCGAGCGTGGATAACTCGGAAACGGTGATAGGTAGAAAATTGAAACTTTTTACAATGTGTAAGGCCTTTGATGAGCTTTTTGGCGATTTTTTTAAAAACAGTGTTACCACTTTTTTTAACGCCGAAAATTAGCTGTAAAAGTTGAAAAGAGCTGTTTCGACATGAAGGACACCTTCAAAAATTCTGAAAAAAATATATATGATACAACTTTTCGTACTGATTAACATATATAAAAACTGGGATGGCGTTATTTTTTAAACTCGTTTTAAAAAATTTCAAAGTTTATGCGAAAACGTAATTTTTTATCCCAATTGCTGAAAATCTCCAAAATTGATTAAATTACATTGTTTTTACAGAATTTTCATCAATATTAAAAATTAGTGATCAGAACTATTTTTTACAAGTCGATTCTGGGTGTTATGTATTGTATAGGCAGGCTTTTTTCACATTTACCCTTCAAGACCGCCATCCTATTCGAAAATATCATCTTTGAACAGAATGTAACTGAAAAATAATTAAATTTATTATGAAAAAGAAAGTAATAAGTGCAGCATAAAATTTCGATCTTTGTTTGTTAATTTATAAGAAACACCTTCAGTGTCATGCTGCATTTCTTAGCACACACAGTTTTGAAGTCAAGTGGCACATAGGTGTGGTAAGAATATCTCGAGTTTGTGCAGGCATGAGTTCAAAAAAATGTTCCGGTTTTTATACTGCGAGGCTGCACCGTCGGGAAAACAGAAAATTTTTTCAAATTGCAATTTCGTTTTTAAAAAATTGATCAAGCGTTTTGATGCAATGACAAAGCAGCTGTATTATGCGACAAATTTTCTGATATTATAACATAACTTAAATGTTTCAACTCGTTTTTCTCATTTTTGTAATACACTACAAAAATATGCAACGTCGCTTGTTGTTTTGACCAATGGTAACTTTGAACTTCGTCTTGTTGAATAAAAGTGTAATTTTCAGAAAAATCGCAGATCACCGCAATCTCATTTGACTTAAAAATTTTCTATTTTTCCGACGGTGCAGCCTCGTAGTATAAAAACAGAAAATTTTTTTTGAACTTATGCCTACACAAACTCGAGATCTTACCACACCTATGTGCCACTTGATATTTTCGAATGGGATGGCGGTCTTGAAGGGTAAATGTGAAAAAAGCCTGCCTATACAATACATAACACCCAGAATCGACTTGTAAAAAATAGTTCTGATCACTAATTTTTAATATTGATGAAAATTCTGTAAAAACAATGTAATTTAATCAATTTTGGAGATTTTCAGCAATTGGGATAAAAAATTACGTTTTCGCATAAACTTTGAAATTTTTTAAAACGAGTTTAAAAAATAACGCCATCCCAGTTTTTATATATGTTAATCAGTACGAAAAGTTGTATCATATATATTTTTTTCAGAATTTTTGAAGGTGTCCTTCATGTAGAAACAGCTCTTTTCAACTTTTACAGCTAATTTTCGGCGTTAAAAAAAGTGGTAACACTGATTTCAAAAAAATCGCCAAAAAGCTCATCAAAGGCCTTACACATTGTAAAAAGTTTCAATTTTCTACCTATCACCGTTTCTGAGTTATCCACGCTCGAAATTTACCATATCCAACCTCACCTTAAAACTTTGAGTGCTCGTAGCTCCCCTCCAAAAAGACTTTGGAAGCTCCGGTTTGCGGCATTCGACATCTCTCACCGAGCTCTACAAACATGCAAAAAATCAAAAAAATCCAAAACCCCACTTTCCACTTTGTGGTTGAACTGACATGGAATGACCCCACAATTTTACGATAAATCCACACAGAATCAACGCAATATTACATTTATTACAGAAATTTAAAAAAGACGATCGTTGTAACAACCATCTGTAACACATTCGACGGCTAAAATCAACAGATATGCATCCATTGTTTACGATCATACTAAAAAAAAAATAGCTACAATTGAAGGCATAAATTATTATTCGTTATTCACTCGGAATTTTTCGAATAATTTTTTAAATCGACAAATTTTTGCTTTATATACGATCAATTGCAGCATAAAAATTCATAATTTTGACTCTCAATCAAATTAATTGTTAAGAGAAGTATTGCATTTTTCTTTTAAAAATCTACTTTTGCCAGCTCGTTTACTCGTCGTGTCGACTCCATCATGAATTTTTACCAAATCATTCTCTTCGTCGTCATTTTGATGATATTGATAACATCAGAGACTGCTGGTCTTCGTGCACCTGGGTCCCCGTGTACCCTAGGCAGTGATTGCAAATCTTATATATGCATTGCACTTTCCCCTGGTGATGGACATTGTAATTGAAATGTGTAAATGATCATGAAGAGATTTCTTATCGAAGTTTGTGTGTAGGTATTCATAAATGCACTAATTTTTAGTTTTATGAATTAAGTACCATAATTTTATCCGCAATAATATACTTCTTTATTTTACATAGATATAGACCCAAAATCTACAACAGACAACTATAATAATTATTTTAGATATTATATATTTTTTTTCAGTCATGTACTTCATTTATTATTTCAAAAACAATTATCAAAAAAGTGACATCCTGCTTATCTTTTGAACTAATAAGCAAGACGATTTTTCAATGGTGCTTTAGAAATTCGTCCCTGCATATTTACTTATCCTGTACATCGAAAAGATTGCCCAATATGACAAAAATGTCATCCATTTCCTTTCAAAAAATCAAAAATATGTTGCAAAATTGCAGGAAATAATATTTTTTTGCTTTCGCTTTCCATGTCAGTGTCAGGTTACATATATACCAAGAGTCAAAATTAAAAAAATTTAAATTTTCGGAAACTTCGAAAGTTTATAGTTTAAAAAAATTCAGAATTTTAGAGCGAAAATTCCAAAATTTTCTGATTTTTCCTTTGTGTCCAGAAAGTGACAATCATGAAGAAAAGAAATTAATTTTTAGAATTTTTGAGCCAAATGCAGGGCTTTTCCATCACTTTTATTCATTTTTTAGTACCATTTTGTCAATTGCTGAATGCAGAACGATCCCATTACTTTCTGTCTATAAATTTTTTTCTAGCACATCATCTCCCCTCCATTGAAAGTGTCATTACTCATCAAAGCCTATGTACATATTTTAGAAAAATTAGCCATCTACAGGAATGATACCAATTTATAAATATTTTCAGTAACTTCAATATAAGGGTGTTAGGAAGGTAATTTACCCCCCCCCCCCTCAAAAAATCGTTGGCTTCGCAGTATTCGATCTTATTGTATTTCTCTTTTCATAGTTCTAAAGTAGAAGAGGCGAAGAGGCTGGTTTTTTATTAAGATTTATTAATTCAAAATATTGTATTATTGCATCTTGAATTTGAAGTTTTTAACATTTTTACCCTCGCTACACTGAATTTTTTTCTCCATGCGAATTTAAAAATTGATAATAGTAATTTTTCACCGATTTCTCCAATAATTTCACTGATTTTTCCAAAAATTTCGCCGATTTTTCAGTAAATTTCATAAATACTACTGAGTTTTCAGTGAATTTTCACTGATTTCAAATGATTTTCTTTCACTGACTTGCCTTCAGTGGAAATTTTTCACTGATTTATTCCTGTACTGCAATCCTGACTGTTTTTCAGTAATTTTTGATAAATTTCACTGATTCAAAAATGAGAGAGTACATGGGGTTCATGTTAGGAAAGCCTGGAAAAGCCGAGTCATAAAATTTCATTAATCTGGAAAAGTCATAGAAAAGTCAGAGAATTTTGAAATTTTCACTCAAAAGTCATACCTTGCTCGTATTCTTATTGAAACCACAAAATTTTATGTAAAAAATTATAATTTTTATGAAAATTTTTCGTCCCCTGCTTCGCTCGGAACAACGATTTTGTATGTTTCTTTCAACTACGATGGAATTAGTAATAACTAATAATAGTATGGAAAGAATAACTCTGCTTTTCCAAAAAAGTTTATTAGCAAAGCTTTTCGAACACCAAGTGTTCATCATCAGGCTTAGATCACTACTGAACAAGAAAACACAAGAGTAACTAAATATATAAGCAAGATATAAGGGTGTGGTTAGGGAAGAGAAGGGTGTGGTCAAAGGTGTGGTCTAGCAGAAGTGTTGGGAGTCACATAGTCAGTTTTGGTGTTAATAGCTTTTAAAAGGATGTTTTCTAAGGGGCTTAAATCATTATTTATTAGAGTATTTTTATTTTTCTTCATGGCTATTGCTTCTCTAATGTTGAGTTGGGATGGTTTGTTTACTTTTTGTATGAGGTTCAAGTTCTGGGTGTCAATTTTATGATTAGTTTGTATGAGGTGGTCTGACAAGGCAGATTTATTTTCCATTTTATATTTGGTGTAATAAAGATGCTCCTTGAACCTCGTTTTTATATTTCTTTTAGTTTGTCCAATGTAGCAACCTTGGCAATTTTGGCAATCAATTTTGTAGATACCACTGCAATCTTCAGGTTTGTCTTTATCTTTTGTGTTTCCAAGAAGGTTTTTTGTTTTGTTATCATTACAGAAAACAGGTTGTATGTTATGCTTGCTGAAGATTGCATTAAATTTGTTAGTGATGGGTGGGTAATAGGGGATTCTAATTCTTTTAACATCTTCTATTTCTGGTTCAAAAGTTGTGGTATCTTTTATAAGTTTTTTATTCTTATGTTTTTTGAAAAGTTTCTGAATTGAGTATTTTGTGTAGCCAAGGTTTTCTGCAATAGCCATGATTTTTGTAGTTTCTTTTTCAAGGTTGTTTATACTTAAAGGTAAATTAATACATCTATATATTATACTGTTGAAGGCGGCAAATTTTTGGTTCCAAGGTTGAAAAGAATTGTGTGAGTTCAATTTTGAGATTTTCAGAATCTGATTATTGTTTTTGAATCTCCTATCAATTATCTTTCAGACCCCGCAAACAGTTTTTCCCCAAATACAACCTATCTCGAGATATGAGCCTTCAAAGTTGGGTAATTTGGCTAAAAATCGCAATTGCATAAAAATTTCGAGGCCCGCCTCCTCATTCCTTAAGGTTTAGAAAAAAATTATGGTGGTTTTGTGAATAAACCACCTAGGGGAACTCGTAAAAAAAAATTGAGCGAAATCGAAAGAAACCGATTTCATTTTTGGTCTGTTTTAGTATGGAGTAGCCCTGCAGCTAGGTACATATCTTCTACATAAAATTTAGTTCAGTTTAAATCCAAGGTACCTAGGTAAGTACATAGTAAAAAAAATATCATGGGGAGAGGGGGGTGAAAAAAGTCCTATTGATGCATGTATCAAATATAATTGGGAAAATTGAAAATCCGAGTCGGAATTTTCACCGCTTTCACTCCCCCTCCCCCTCCCTGGGCAAATACCTTCGAAATACCACCGAATATTTACCCAAACATTACGAATGAAATTCGAATCCAATCCAAACGTGTGGTAACTTTATCATCGTAACGTCAAACAGTTCGATTTGAAACCACTCCTGCCAACGAATTCGGTCACGTTCAAACAATACGAGAAGAGAAACAACAGAGAGAAACCCCACTGACATGGAGAAATTTTTACCACTTGTAAGGTTTCGTATCCGAAGTAATTTTAGTTTCGGTCGAGGCATAAAAATTCATTAGGTTTACAAACTGGACGAAATAGGTTGCCGAAATTTGCATAATGACTACGATTAAGTACATAGACTTATACAGATAGGTATCTACGAGTATAAAGGCAGGCGAGGATCGAAAAATATCCAGGTATCTCATCAACCAGATGGGGATGGGAAAATTCGCTACGAATATTGGCTCCATAAGTATAATTAAAAGTAAAGGTACGTACAAAGGACGTGGGCCGAATCAGCATTTTAAATAGAATCTTTTAGTATAATTGAAAAGAGAATAAGCGGAAATAGCTACCATATAAATGATCCTGATAAAGGTGTAAACCACCGACGTACTTACCTGCTACCACCAGCAGGTTGTATCGAATAGGTCCCTCTCTAACATAAAGTTGTAAATAATAAGACAAATCATCCGACAGTTGCCATTCTACGGTTTTAAAACGAGCAATTTATATTCGTTCATTTAGAATTTAACAGGGGTGGGGGTAGGGGGTTGAGGTATCGATTTCGAAGATGGGCTAAATGTGTATCTGGAATCGAACCCCTTGTCGGGCGTTTTATATTACAATAACACCACCGACGATAAATCTTTCGACGAGATGAGCCTATGTATTCGTATAACGCCGAAGAATAACGTAGGATTGTTAAACTTCTCTCGTGATAATACTTCCTGATGCATAAATCACGTTCAAGGTTAGACCCATCCTATCTGTTCACTAGACGGTTTCAGATTTAGACGTGTAAGCAACACATATGTCGGCGATATTACCAGTACATGTGGCTTGGATTGGATCCCATGCGCTGCGCCGATCAAGCCGAACACGTGAATTAATGTGCACATGTACCATTAGTAAAACTAATTCGTATACGATTGGTTGCGAAATATCTACATACCATACACATGTCAAATATGTACAAGGTGGAGTAATTGAAATGTTCGAGTTGTACATTCGTCACCGATGCGCCTTGTTGGTTAATTAATTTCCTATGTTTTTTTATTTCTTTTGTTACCTATATTCCGTATAATTTAGTATAGGGATTTATTTATTATGTATATTACGTGATTATGTATACACGAGGAGGAGAATCGCCAATGCGAGTTCTTATTGATTTCAAGGTTTACCATCGAGCGAGAGAGAAAGAATAGTGCTGTACGTTGGTAAATTGCACGTTTACCGCAAGGTCATTGCGAAGATGTTGGTCTACGAGTTCTTTGACCGGATTGCTGCGTATCAACAGTTGCGAAAACGTGCGATTCGTATTCGCCAAGTGCTGACGGTGCATATTTTATAAATCGTCTAAGTCGTAATGGCGTAGAAGGTGAAGGATGATGGATAGTTTGAGTGATTGATGGGTTGTAGATGGGAAAGGGTGGGGGAGGGATTGGATGCTTTTTACATGTCCCTTTCAGCGATTCTTAGAGGTTGGAATTTCATTGTTCGAGTATTTTTTAAATATGTGACCCGTGCAGGGAAAAGGTACCTAAAGTCGGATTTTTCAAAAATGAGTTTTTTGGCCTAAATGATAGGGGAGACTATGCGGAACATTTTAAGACCTGGATGAGCATCCTAAGTCAATTTTTCGGTGAGATAGAGACATTTGAAAATTAGAAAAAATCATGACTTTCAAAAAAAAAATAATCGAAAAAACACGTTTAAAGCTGCGTAGAGGTCTGAACTACCTAAAAAAAGGAAAAAAAAAATTTTGAAAAAAATTGCCCATTTTTCATATTTTTGTCTCTAACTCAAAATTATGTTTTCCGACTTTAGGTACCCTGTCCCTGCACGGGTCACATATTTTATCGACGGTGAAATTTGTTGACGATTTCGTGACCTTTTTTTTCAGCTAATGATGAATTTACAGGGAGAAGAATGTTGAAAAATTCAAACCGAGCGACAGTTTTCCATCGATCGAGATCGAAGAGGAATTCAGAGGTGCAATATTCAACATTTTCGAAAATCGATTTTCAAAAATCGATCGAATGGTGTCCATTAAAATTCGAGAGTTAGATTTTTGGGCTTCTCTTGATTTTTATTTTGAATTTTTGCATTTTTGAATTCTTATTCGTTGTGACCTCTTCTTACAAAAAATCGGGGAAAAATATTAATCTTTTTTCAAAAATGAATTTCCTCGACTTTCCTAGATTTTTTAGGCCATTTGTGTAAAGTGTACTCAAATTATTATTCCAAGGCAGATAGGAATTTCTGTTTTGGCGAGGATATGGTACCAGATAAAAAGTGTAAATAGGTAAAATCTTTCCTCTATCAACACTCTCATTTTTAAATCAGTGAAATTTATCAAAAAATATTGAAAAATAGTCAGAATTGCAGCACAGTAATAAATCAGTGAAAGAAAAATCACTGGAAATCAGTGAAAATTCGCTGAAAACTTAGTGATGTTTATGAATTTCACTGAAAAATTTGTGAAATTCTTTGAATAATCAGTGAAAAATCAGTGAAAATCGGTGAATTTCACTGATTTTTCCTGTGCTACAATTAATCAGTGACTTTTCACTGATTCGGAATCAGAGAGCACAATAATATTTTTTCAAACAATATACCTTTACCTACCTAAATGACACATAATTCGTGGCTGATTCCAAATTAAACGCTCAAGTATTGGAGGGGGGGGGGGGGAGAGTCTTTCAAACTCAAAAAGGGCAGAGCTGATAAGAGGTGTGGTTTGACTTCGGAAACCGATTTCGACCACTCCTACGCCAACAAAGCCACTTATTCTAGCGAATAATTTTCACAACAATTCTGGACCCTGGGTTCAAATATTTTGGTAGGGAGGGGCCAAAATGTGTTTTCCTTCATATTTTTCTCATTTTCCGCCAAATACGGAAAAAATTGATTTTTTAAATGGCTTCTGGAGGGTTAGAGGAACCTTAGAAATTTTTTTCAAAAATGGAGAATTTTTTGTCGAGTTACCTACGCTATTTTGAAAATTTTCAACCCCCTTTTGTAATGAAAGAGTCAAAGAAACAGTGAAATTATTTCCTCAAAATAAGTGCAATTTATCCACAACTAATTATATCACAAAAATTTTGAAAATTTTGAAAATTTTGAAGAGGTGGAAGTTCGTAAAAAAAAATTCAACTGACGCCTCGAGCAATAAAACGTGTATTTATACTAATATTGCATGTAAGTGAGATTTACGGTAATAATTGGCATTAAAATTGATAAAACCCCATAATCAAGGGGTCTGAATTATCGAAACCACATTTTAGGTCCCTCACTCCTCCCCTCCTCCCAATTTTGAGTCAATATAAGGTAGGTAAAATAGGCGTCGATTTTGCATAAGTTGAACCTCCTGAGTACAAATATGAAATCGAATATGCGATTGGAATCTCCAATATTTCATTTTAAGGGAAAATACAAACAATATACTTGACTTCCTCAAATTTTAGATTGCCCCCCCCCCCTTCAAAGTACCTTAAAAAATATATAAATCAAATACTAGTTTTTTCAGTAAAAAATATACAACGAAATTCTCCATTTTTTACATCGATTTGAATATCAGATAGTATCGTAAATTTTACTTTTAGTGATGAACTTCTTTTTTTGTTGCTACTTAAGTGCCTGCAACATAGGTATAAAATACGCATTATTTTATTGATGGGGTGAGGTATCAGTTTTAATTTTTTTTAAACGAAGTTCCACCACTTCAAAATTTTCAAAATTTCTGAAGTATACTCATGGATAAATGACACTTATTTTGAGGGGAAAAAATCCATAAAATTTTTCAAATTTGCGCAAATCAACGAAAAATTACCCAAAAATTTCTCAAAAATTTTCCAAAAATGTTGAAATAATTTATCAAAAATTTCTCAAAAAATTCCTGAAAGTTTCTCAAAAATTAAGAAAAAAATTCAAAGATTTTTCTTACTTTAACTTTCGAAAAGATATCTAAAAACCCCGAAATTTGTATCCGCATTTGGTGAAAAACAAGAAAGTTATGAAAGAAAACACTCATCTACAGCCACGGGTCTAAAAATGTGGTCAAAATTATTTGCCAGCATAGACGACCTTGTTGACATAGGAGCGGTCGAAATTGGTTTCCAAGGTCAAACCACGCTACTTAAACGGTCATGCCTTTTGAAAAAAGTAAACGTGAATATTAAAATGTGAGTTTGTGACTGAGAATTTTTCTTTTTAACGTTTAAGTTTACTTGGATACTTTGATTGACCGGAATTTTTAAAGTCCTATACATTTCAATTCGATAGGTGGTGAAGAAGATTCACTTTTTTTTAATAAAGAAAAGTAAAAAACCAGCACAGATTTCTGGCTTCAGTGATCAATTGATCATTTATGTGTAGTTGAATTACTTTGTTAAAGAAATCAAATTTTTAAATAAAATGCTTTTTAACTTTTTTTAATATTCAAATTTCATAAGTATAATTTTTTCACGGTGAGAGACAATTCACTTCCAAATTGAACTTTCAACTGAAAAAATTGAAGGAGTGGAAAAAATAAAAATGACGGGATAAAAAAAGGTTGAGGGACTTTTTTCATGAATCAGTCAAAACGTATACTTGATCAATAGACGGCACAAAAAATTTAGCACATCTCCCTCAGGTTGGAAAAATTTAGCATCATCATGACCATTCGAGTTACTGCACAGGTGAAATAAATTCTAAATGAATTTAAGATTTTTCTAAAAAAAATTTGAGGAGTCAAAATTTGCAGATATTCGATCAATTAACCCCCCCCCCCCATCCCCCATTCCAAAATGAAGAAACGTTCATCGAAGCACTCAAACCAATTCTACACAATATGGTCAGCATTTTATTCGAATTCGAGAGGCTTTTGGATTCCTCCGACGTTTACTCACAATATTTGATTAAGTACTCAACTTATTATTGAAAAAAATCGAAAAGAAGGTGGTCAAATTATAATTTTATTATGCCTTACGTCGCAAAATGAATATGAGCGTCCAGAACAGAGCAAAACAAGTAGATCGACTAAGTAAAGGCGATTTTGTACTCCCCCCAAAAAATTTGAAAATAAAATTGGTAAAAGTTTCAAATTTTAGCTATTTAATGTTCAAGTCGAATTTCCTAATTAAAAAACATGTCATTCGTACTACATTTCAACTCGACTACATATCTACCAAAAATATCTCATGAAAATTGATATCGCTACAATCAACTTCCTCAACTCTCTCAACTCCCCTCTTCCCTCCCCAACTTCCCCTTTTTCCAACAATTATCCACTACTCGTTTAGCAGTCAGTTCACGACACCGAACGAAAAGAAAAATAGGCAATAAATCAAGATAACAGACAAAAAACAAAAAAGAAACAAACACCGTAGTAAATTTAATTTCGTAGGCTTTAAAGTTCCCCGCAGCGTTATCTAGGTATCCTTATTCCTACATTCGAGCACAAGCACCGGCGCAAGCCGGAGGCGAAAAATTGAAAATCAAACAATACCAGATCGACAGCTCGAAGCTGGAATCAACATCGGAAAATTTTCCAAACCACACCCTTCCAGCTTCGAATGTAAAAGTTCAAAGCTGCAAATTTCCATTTCACAATGATCTTATTACCAGTTTAATTTGTTGATTTTCACGTAGATATTTTAGAAAATCTTCGACGTCGTCGCGTCGACATCTGAGACAGAATAATTCCATTAGAATGAAAATTTCTCACGGTGGAAACTTCTATCTGGGGAAAAACACCAGGAAAACGTATCCTTAAAGGTTGATAAATTTTGTACGCTGTTTTCGCATCTTGATTCTCGTGGTACGTACGAAGAAGGTTTCAAATCAGATTAAATAATGTGTTCCGCGTTTATTATACGACGTCGATATTATTAATTTTCAAGGTAAGTAAAGTAATCTTGGGATGGAAATTAAACGTCGATTACCATCATCTCGATGATGATGGCCGATCGCAAGACGTATTTTTTACTGGTAAATTGGTAATAAAATGTCAAACGAGTGTTTCTCCCATAACGGTAACCTTTTGAAGCTCTGCTATGTTTTGTACCGTTTGACTTGAGAAAAGATATGCGTAACGAGGCAGGAGGCGCCTGCCTAATAGGTCATTCCCTAGAACGCGAATTTATTACGAAATACGTACCCGACGACGACGAATTTACCAAAATAAACGCGAGTCGATACCTAAATACCAGCTGGTTTCACGGTCTGGGAAAATGTCAATCGAAGGTTACCGTCTCGGTACAATTATCCTACTTGTGTAATTTTTGGTAAAATTCGGAACCCCTGCGAAAATTCGGTAACCTTGACCCGTTAACCTTGACTAACCGAGAAACGTCTAGGTTTCAGATCCCGATCCAAAGATTACCAGAGAGCTAACGAACTTAACCTCACGTAAATAGATGCGTTATCTGGTTACGCGATGAATTCGGCATTCGCCAGACCATCCAATTAAATTCTCGACTCGACAGCTCGATCTGTGACGGTGACGCTAAGATCATTGGCCGTTTGTTTGAAAATCCCCCAACGAAACGAGCAAGTTTAATATCTACGAGATAGCTGCCGAAATACGCCGAGATACCTGCTCGCGCTTCGCGAGACAGTGACTTAATGAACTCGTTTATCTCGGCTCGGTCGAGGTACAAAATTCGTTATACGTTTCGGCGAATACCAAATTACCGTATAAAAATTCCGTCTACGTATCTTCAATTTTTCAAATTGATCGAGCCTAGGCGGGGTTCCTTTTCCTGCTGCGTTGAAACTCTTGGTCGCGAGCTGCGGCGATGATGCAAATTGATGTAAATAAATTTCATCGTTTACGCAACGTGTGCGTTTTTTTATTCGGGGAAACGCGTTGTGTACAAAATTAAACATTTTATTGAACGTTTCCAAGCAGCTTTGTCTTTCTTTATCGGTGTAATATTTCGTATAACCTCATAAGCTCACCCAGAAATTGTGTAAGGGAGGGGCTGAATTGGAGGGAAAATGGAGAGGAGGGGGGACCAAAATTCATGGAAAATTGAGGCATCTGTTATTTCAGTACAGGTACTTCATGAATCTGAATAAGTCAAATTTAGTTAAATTCTGTCTTTTTGGATCAGGAAAATAAATTTCACTGAAAATCGGCGATTTTTCAATGATCATTTAGTCAAAAATCCAGGGACCGGGAGCCAGCTGAAAGCCGATCATTTTTGAGGCTTTTGGAAAGTTGAAAGCTAGCTCAGCTTTATAATTCAGCAGCCAAACGCCAGCCGAAAGCTTTATTTTTTATACTTTCCAATAGCTTTTTTCAAAAATTAAAATTCAATGATTATTGATATTGAACTGGGTAAAATTCGATTCGCTTCATGCCAGAATAAAATCCAAAAAACATTAATTTTTCGAGTGAAATTTTTAATTCCCCCCCCCCCCCCCAACTATAGTACAGTGATTTTCGGTTTTGACACAAAAAATTCCCGGAAACGGGAAAGTTCGTATATAAGCTTTGTAGAGGTTGTATTTCAACATACCTATCTTTCCCTAAAATCGGGGAATATTTTGTCCCCCTGTTGGAGGGTGAGGGGCTTCGAATTTTGGTTTTTCAGCTATAACTTTTAAAATCACGCCCTTATGAAAAAAAATCCGAAACAAAAATTGTAGAGAATCCAAAAACAAACAATTTTTCTATTTACCATTTTTTTCCAGGACATCATGGACGAGAGCTAAAGTCTTCAGAAAGAAATCAATTTTGAAAATTTTCCATTAACACAAATAATTGTCAAAAATCGGGGTAATGATTGAAACTTACATTGAAATTTGAAGTGATGAAAGCCAAAAGCCGAAAGCTAAAAGCCGAAAAAGTCGTATTTTCTGCCAGCTAAAAGCCAAAAGCAGCAGCTTCATCTTTTGGCTTCCGGTTTTTGCAAAAATCACTGATTTCTCAGTGAATTTCCAATTTGTTAGAAGAAATCAATAATTTTTGACTGGAAGATCAGTGAAAAATGGACTTTTTTGATATGCAGTTTTTTTTTCATCTTTTAAACTTAGATTTCTGAAAAAAAAATTGCCCTCAATTTTTATAATTCATAAATACCTCCAAAAAAAACTACTCCATTTTTTGCTATTTTGGGATATACTTATACGTATTCAAAAAATGGTTACCCGAATCCATTTCCCCGAAATATAAACACCCGAAAGTTCCCACAATGTCCACAATTAATGTTTCCAATGTTATAGCAGAGAAAATTTTTCACCAGAACCTTTCATTATTTTTTCATATCTCAATTCGAGGAAAAAAACTTTCTGAAGTTGAAAACTGCAAAACCCACAAAAGGCACCGTTCAATTTTTTTCGAAAATTGATTTGAAACAACCACTATAATTTTTGGACCGAAAATTGACAACCTCTCTCTTCGGGTAAATTTGATATTGAAAAATGTGCTTTTTCTACACTTTGCAATTCAGTTCAAGTTTTTTTCAACTAATTGAAGCAAAACTTTTCAAGTGGTAGAAGATATTGAATAAGAATCTCGACAAATTTCAAATTTTTTTGGACTTGAAATAGTTTTAGAAAACTGCAAAACCCAGTAAAAATAGCAAAAATGAATGTAAAAAGTTCAGATGTCACATGTGTTTGAATGTATTCTGCACTCACTTCAATTTTTTCAGTTTTTTTTTTTAGTGATGGCACATACGAAACCCTCTCAAAAACTGGTTTTTATTTAGATTTTTACCGAATTTGAAGAAAAAGAAATGTCCATATGGAAAGATCATAGTCAGATTCGTGTTCAAGAGGCCAAATTACTCCTTTTTAATCTTATCAAGCACCATTTTACCTAAGTTCTCAAAATTATAATTTTCCGTTTTTGCTTCTCCATTATTATGGCATTCGGGAGAATGGATTCGGGTAAATGTCCGGTAATCCAAAAACTGACTTAAAATGATCAAACCTTCCAAACTTTGAAGAAAAATTAAAAATCCTAGTTTTAGCGAGGTTTTGGCTCATTTTGTAATTTTGGACAACATCAATTCCAAAATTTTGTGACTCTGATAACACCAAAATATCTATCTTTTCTCTTTAGTGAAAATTATTTTTTGAAAATAAAAAATCTTGAAAGCAAGAAATTCCTGAAGAGGGGTACAAAACGATACTGAAGAGAGAAGAATCGGACCTACCAAAATCCTTTGAATAAAAATTTTCTCCAACTTTCTGGAAGAAAAATCTTACTCATCCAACCCTTATTTTCAATGTTTTATTTTCAATAGGTAATAGACCCTGCGGTTAGCTCAGGCATACTGCATTTTTTGAACACGAGTTGAAATATGGGTTTTAATTTAGTATGACGAAAAAAAAATTGAAAAGTGGAGCCATCAAAAATTTCCCTTTGGAGGGGAATGAGTGGGAGTTTTAGGGGCGGTTTTACCCCAATTTTTCCATATTATAAAGGGTATCTAGGTAAATTTGATGTCATTTTCATATAATGAGGTACTGGGTTGAGAAAATGAGAAATTGCGAATTCGAGTAGATTTTAGCGAAAATCTGCTGTTTTTCGCTACCTACCAAAAAGTGTCGATCAAGAATATATTCCACTTCCTATCGAGAAACTAATAACTAATTCGAATTCAGAAGATTCGGATGATATTAAAAACAGGTTTCAAACTCTACTTGATCAACATTACTCGTCTCAAGATGAAAAAATCGCAATTTTACCTCATTTTCCTCAAAATTGGCCACTTTTTGCGACATAAATTGTACGTTTGTGTGAATTCTACACTTCTGATCGGAAAACTAATCACAGATTCGAGTTCAGGAGAGTCGAATTATATAAAAATGACACCAAATTTACCCCGACCTCTTTATATGGAAAAATTGGTGTAAAAGCACCCCTAAAACTCCCCTTACTCCCCTCTAGAGATAAATTTTTGATGGTTCCACTTCTCAAAAATTTTCTTTTGGGTCATACCAAAATAAAAATCACATTTAAACTTGTGTACAAAAATTGCAGAATTCCCCCGTTTTTTCATGCTAACCGCAGGAACTATAAGTACCTTGACGAATAAAAAATTTTAATCGAAGTACCCCTTGATTAATATTGCAATACATTTCGGTGGAGGGGGAACACAAATTTTCTACTCATCCGACGAACATTTCCTTGCTCCACCACTGAAGAAAAATCTCCTTGCCGAACTTAAGGGAGTCCTCAAACCTCCTGAGCCCTCCCCTTGGGTGCGTCTATAGGTATATATGACCTTATAAACTTTCATAGCTAGGACGTAGGTAGGTATTGTCCAAAGGAAGTGATTTCAACCGGACTCGAATCGTATAAATTGAGGAAGTTTTCAACTTGGATAATTTTCGACCCCCTTTCCCCCTCCTATCACCCTATGATTTAATTTATATAAATATGGCTCTACCACGAGTAAAATGAGTCTTCCTATGCTTAAAATACGTACGAACGAAGGTACATTACAGATCCAGTTGTACCTGCAACTTATCGGTATCGGTATTGCCATTTCCTCTAGAATTTGATCTGTTTCCAAATAGGTCAGTTAGCGAATTTAAATGGTAACTAACACGTTCGCGGTAACAGGTTCTTCGACTTTTTACGTGTATGGCATTTAAGCAAGGTTTGTTGGCAAAATGTTATACGTATAGACTATAGAGTCGCCACACCGCATCGTATCCGCAGATGCTTTGTGATTTTAATACGGTTCTGTTACATCGATTATAACGGATTCCCTTTGCTGATATAAGAAGTTGAAAAATTCGCACGCTAAACGGTAATTTATGAGGTAACCGATGCCCCTTCTACCGATATAAATGTAATCTTCCGAAAAGAATATCTCTTGGGTGGCGTTCGGGATCTGGGATTAGCGCCATGGGTACGTAAAAAATGTGGTTATTGGTTGTGTGGTTTTTTTTCAATACAGTTATAGGTGTACGAGTATCTATTATTGTTTGTTTTTAGTTTATGGTCGTGTTTTTGGAGTCGAGTCGAATAGGTAAGAATTTTGAAATGATGAAATTAGATTTTAGCGGAGAAGTGTGTGCATGGCGTGTTTTTTGAAAACGAGACGATTACGAATACATAATATGTGACCCGTGCAGGGACAGGGTACCTAAAGTCGGAAAACTGAATTTTGCGTTAAAGCCAAAAAACGAAAAGTGGGTAATTTTTTCAAAAAAAATGTTTTTGCATTTTCAAGTAGTTCAGACCTTTATGCATCTGTTACCAAAGTTTCACTTCAAATAATCTATTAAAACACGTCTAAGTATCAATCATCAAAAAAGCTGCCAAAACTACTTTTTTGCACAAAAATTTCACGAGGAATTCGTTTCCGACTTCGAAAATAACCTTAGAAGAAGATAAAAATGAAAAATTCACCATTACGGTGCGTTTTATTTTGAAAAAAAAATTTTTACAAAAAGAAATCCTGTTTTTCATGCACTTATCAATCATCAAAATAGCTGCCAAAACTACTTTATTGTAGGTACCTGTACCTACTAAAATTTCATGAGGAATTCGTTTCTGATGCCGAAAATTACTTACAGAGAAAGGAAAATGAAAAAATTCACCATTTCAATGCGTTTAATTTTGAAAAAACCCTGAATTATAAAAAGAAATCCGGGTATTATTTATTATTCAGTAAATTACAAAAAGTATAGCTTATTTTCGATGAAGGGAAAACGATTTTGAGATTTTTGAAGTTTTTAACGTTTAGACTGACGAGTCTCCAAAAAGGTGACACATTTCATAGACCGCATTTTGCAGCGCACACAGATTTTTTTAACGTTCCGACTTTAGGTACCTTTTCTTCAGTCGGTTTGAACGTCATTCATAAAAACTTTGAACGCATTTTTCTCAGAATTTTGTTTTTTGGAATTCAAGAATTTCCTAACTTCAAATGTTTAGGTATATCTCGGCGAAAAATCAATTTTAGACGCTCATCTAGGTCTTAATTTGTTCTTGGTGGTCTCCTTTATTATTTTAGCTGAAAAACTCATTTTTGAAAATTCCGACTTTAGGTACCTTTTCTCTGCACGTGTCACATATTGTAAATTGACTGATTTTTTCGAATTATCCAATTTACAAAGTATCGATAAACTCGAATTTTAAAAAATTTTAATCCCATTCTAAAACGGTCGCAATATTTGAAAAAATAAATAAGAACAAAGAATTTTGAATAAAAATTGATTTTGAAATTACCCCCAAAAAAAGTATACCTACTTACCTGTCTTTTAAAAAATAATTTTAAAAAATCAAAAATAATCTGTGAATCATATAAAAATATTAATAATTCTTGAAATATTTTATTTCGGATTTTTTAAGCAGATTGAAATCATCGATAATCGATCTTAATGCAAATTATTAAAAATCAGCCCTTAGAAGTACCTAATTAATAATTATCGAGTCTCAAAAAAAACACAACTCAATGCTCCACCCCCCCACCCCACCAAAAAACAAAAATTTATTGGGGGTAAAATATCGACGGATTGAGCCAGAATGAAGCGGGGCGAAAATTTTTGCGCAAAAAGCCCTTCAAAAGTTGAAAATTCATCATGTTTCCTCGTCGAGGTTTTCCAAAACGTGACCAATAATTTTTTATTCTCTTCCATTCCCTCTTATTTTTTTCAACATCGTGGTTAAGAGTATCACAGTATTCTTTTCTCCTCACAGCTTATTAAAAAGTACCTACGTTTCCAAAAAAAATGATTTTAAATTAATTTTGTAGAAAAAGTGTAAATTAAATTACCCCCAGCGCAGCGAAAGAATTTTTTTGAAAAATTCATAATTTAATAGACAAATACATTCATTTAAATATCAATTTTTTCATATTTCACAGTCAACAAAAATAATGAATAAAAAAATCAGTCAAGAGATGTAACATGTATATTAGGGTGGTCCTTATTTATACTTGATGAAAACATTTTTTTCGAATTTTTCTCGTACCCCCCCCCCTCAAAGTTGTTCCTTTTTATGAGAAAATAATTCCTTGGAATTTTTGGCCCCCAAAGTTAATATTAACACGTGCCTGTAAGCCCCCAAAATTCCAAAATTTAAAAAAATTGAAAAATACAGCGAAATTACTAAAATTTTAAATTTTTGTGCTAAACTCATTTTAACTACTTACCTTTTCATGAAAATTGGTTTTAGAAAATTTTTGATCCCCTTCCCTTACAAATAAGTGGTACCGGTATGGTATTCAAACGAGCTAAACAATCGATAGGAGGACGTAACCCGGCGAAAAATGACATTACAGGCCTTTTTTGCTGAAAATGGTCTAAGACCAAGTCCTCGGCACAATATAATCACCCAACCATCCCAAACCTGTTTCTATCCTCCTACGGTGGATCAAAGCCACCCCAAAATGGGTTTTTGCTTCTCCCTCCTCAGATTTTAATTTTTGAGTAAAATTAGTTCAGTAGCTTTTCAATCTGCACCACAATACCTACAAAACGCATGTTTACAAATTTTTTTAGCAAGGGAGCCAAACCTCTAACCATCTTTTGGGGTATGACGTGAAATATGTGGATAAATTTTACCCACGTTTTTACCACCACTGGAAAAACTTTTTCATGCGGTGAAATATGTGTTTAATTTTTCATCCATGGATTTACCACAACTGGAAACACTTTTTCTATAAGGTGAAAGATGTAGATAAATTTTATCCACGTTTTTACCACCACTGGAAACACTTCTTCTTTGCGGTGAAATATGTGGGTAAATTTTATCCACGGTTTTACCACAACTGGAAACACTTTTCCCTTGTGGTGAAATATGTGGAGAAATTTTATCCACGTTTTCACCCTTCTCTGAAATGATTTTTTTTATGTGGTGAAATATGTGGATAATTCTTATCCGCGTTTTTACCACCACTGGAAATACTTTGTCCTTGTGGTGAAATATGTGGATAATTCTTATCCACGTTTTTACCACCACTGGAAACACTTTTTACTTGTGATGAAATATGTGGATAAATTTTATCCACGGTGTTACCTCCACTTTAAACACTTTTTCCATGTGGTGAAATATGCGGATAAATTTTATCCACCGTTTTACCACAACTGGAAACACATTTTCCATGTGGTGAAATATGTGGATAAATTATACCCACGTTTTTACCACCACTGGAAACACATTTTCCATGTGGTGAAATATGTGGATAAATTTTATCCACATTTTTACCACAACTTGAAACACTTTTTCCTTGTGGTGAAATATGTGGATATATGTATTTTATCCACGTTTTCATCCTTCTCTGAAATGATTTTTTTTACGTGGTGATATTTGTGGATAATTTTTATCCACGGTGTTACCTCCACTTTAAACACTTTTTCCATGTGGTGAAATATGTGGATAAAATTTACCCACGCTTTTACCACCACTGGAAACACTTTTTCCTTGTGGTGAAATATGTGGATAAATTTTATCCACGGTTTTACCACAACTGCAAACACATTTTCCTTTTCATGAATAATGAATTACTTTGAGGAGTTTGGCCACAAAAATTAAAATTTTAAAAATTTTTGATAAAAATTGGTATTTTTCATATTTTGAATAATGAGGGACATTGAGGGGCTTACAGGCACGTGTTAATTTCAAAAAAATGAAAAAAAAAAATAGGGAATTATTTTCTCATAAAAAGGAACAACTTTGAGGGGGGGGGGGGGGTATGCACAATTTCTCAAACTTGAAAATAAGGACCACCCTAATGTATATTGGTCCGAACAGAGAAAGAATAACATTTTTTGAAAAAACTATTTTAAAATAAACCCAGAAAGGTTTTTTCAAATATTTATTCTCCTTTTCAATTTTTAAAAAATTTCAAAGAAAATTCCAAAATCTTCTGCTTTTTTCAAGTTTTTCAAAAAGTTGACACCCTGAGAAAATTAATTTAAAAAATCATCAAAAATTACAATCCTTTCAAATGAAATTTCAAAAAATAATCCAGCATTAATAAAAATTTAGTAATATTCACTCACCTAAAACAGAAGCAGGTATGGCAGTAGCACGCATGAACCCACAATACGAATGATAATAAATCTGAAACACACAAAAAAAAACAGGGTAAATTCAACTTCAAAAATTATATAAAATTTTCTCAAATTATTCATTTTAAATTCCACGTGGAAATTTTTCCATCCAGGACCCATCTCACCGGCTGAAAAATTAACACATCTCGACCAAAAATCGTATCCCACCCGACACACGAAATCCCCAGTCATATTTCTTTTCCTCCCCCCTCACTTCCCACTCGGGAAAAAAAGAAAACAGAGAAAAGACGCAAACCGCAACGTATCAATTCTTAGGTTAATGATTATAAAAGTGACGGGTAAACTTGAAGGACATAATCTCATATATCGTTCGGTACCAAGGGAAAAAGCTCTCGTAACACGCACGCTTTTCAAGGTCATCGTGGCGCAAAATGGGCAAACCATCGGATCGCGATTAAGCTACAGAAGAATGATCATTAATCAAAATACTCGCACACGTAAGTCTAAAGGCTTCGTTCATTTCAAAAGATTACTTATACTAGTATTTTTACAACGGACGAGTTGCTAAAAAGAAAAAAAATGTTTTCCAATAAACCAGCCGCTCGAATAGACCGGTAGAATTTTTCAAAATAGGGGTGCTTTTGAAAAAACCGCGTTATTTTCGCATAAAGAAACTAATAAAGGAAATTGCCTCGATTGGTTAAAGATAAAAAAAAAAAAACTTGACGAAAATCGAAGACGAGGAAATTAATGACGCGGATTAGGCCTGGCAAAAGGGCCTTTGTAAAAGTGCGGAAAAATCTTAAAGAAGCAAATAAAATTAACACCGAGGGTGGGGGCGAAGGGGTTCGAAAAATTCGCACCTTTCGACGTAATCAATCTTAAAATTCCGGATGAAATTACCAATATTTTACGATGGACTGGAATAATTTTTTAATTCGGGGCGAATTAATTAATGGAACAATATGGCGGGTATTTGTCGACGAACGAATAAAAATTATAGACAGGTTGTCCGAATAAACATCGGAGAGTCTGGGCGAAATCAAATCATTAGTCAAATTAATGTTTATACATGTGAGCTATTTGTTTCGTTCTAAAGCAGATTCGATTCTCGCCCCTCATCGGTCTTTCTCACTTTCTCTCGGTTTTAATATGATAAATGTGCAGTCGTCGGGCTGCATAGCGAATCATACAGCATAAGTAAACATACAAATGCGCAATATAACTTTAATGTTTGTTTTGTCGAGATACGAGCTTATGTATTTTTGATTATCTGCAACTTGGAATCGAATCTCCAACCATACCTATATTTTATTGATACGAGGCTAGTTCAATTTATCAAATTACTGCACCAACGAATCGACTCGCGTTAAGGGGTACGAATTGGAAACACGAAGCGAGACGTATGATACAGCGGAGCTTATGTAAGTTGAATTTTTACAACCTTGGACCGCGTTCCTGCTCCGGCCTACGGCCTACGCGTTCGTCGGTTATCTCTTCTTTTCACACGTGCCACGGTTCCGAATGAAAATCACAAAATCCCATTCTTTTAACCGGTCTAATCCCAAAAAAGGGTAGAGATTTTAAGTATTCAATCGACACGTTGTCAATCAACGAAAAACTTGGTGATCGTTTTCACAGGAGCGAATAAAATCCGCGTGTCTGATTCGTCTCGTTGGCGTGTACATCTGGCTAATTGCAAACATCGATGACAGTTTGTAAATTTCGATTGTCGAAAAAATAAAATTGAAACGAAGCCCTCCCACAGTTGAATTTTTAATAAGATTTCGTATACTTTGCTAGATTGCCACGATACCGTACGAATTTTGATTCTTGCGAAGTCGAAACAATGATTTAATCGTGAATAGGTGACTGAATGAGTCTGGAAGTTTGAAAGTTTTTTTTTTAGTTTTTCTACTCGCGTAGAAGCTAAGTTGATATTTAATTTTCGTATTATCGTATTATATCTAAATAGGTACTTGTAAACAAAAGAAGGTAAAAAATTAATAAATAAACTTTCATTTGTTTTAAACTCTGAAAATGGATGCTGTTTGAAGTGTTACGACGACGATCCCCGAGCATCGAACATTGGTATTTGTTTTTTCGCCGGCTTTTGTTTTCGTTTCGCGTATTTACTCGAACGGAAGCCATTTTTTCATCGTATAAGTCTATTTCCCAGCTCGATACAAGGAAGTAAAAATCTCAACTTATTGCGTTATAATTTTCCATGTCTTTTTGGCTTACGAATAATCGGGTATTAATATAATGATGGAATTAAATTAATATGCCCGAATGCCCTGTAAAGCTTGAGAAAAGGTTTTGTTAGACCAGATCGAGGAAAATGTGCTTGTGTACTCGTAATTTCAGCTGAAGATGAAAATTTTCGATATTGTATGTTTGTGGTTTTTTCTTCCTTGATAAAGTCCTATTTATTTTTAATTAATTGTGGGAAAATTTCAGAGAAAAATTCAATTTTGAAAATTGAGTAGAAGGAAATTGGGAAGATTCGTCAATTTTCAGAAAATTTATTTTTTCTTCGTAAGTATAAAATTTTTAAAAGGGTTGATAGATAGGTATGATTTTGATTTCTTTATGTGCTTTATCATTTAAAAAAATTGAAATTGATGTATCGTTTCATAACATCTCACGTAAAATATTGAAAAAAATTCTGTTCGCTGACTGGACACAGCTACTTCGAAAAAAATCAATAAGTAACACCATGAAAGATTTTTAAAAAAACACATTTTTTTTCAAACAATAGGTAGATAAAAATGTCTCAACTGTTGTGAAACATTTTAAAATTCAGCACTTGGAATAAATTTTTGCAACGTTTCAATAAAAAGAAGACGCAGATAAAAAAATAAATTACCTCCACACCATAAAAATTTGTAACGTTTTTTAAGGCTGTTAAAAATGGGAAAGTAAAAATGAAAAATTTAACCACTGACATTTTTGAAAAATTTATTGGGTACTTTTTTAATCTCTAAGAAAGGTAATAAATAGATTTTTCCTTCTGATTTATAATGAAAATTTTAAAAAGTCAATCTGAAAGAAACCTCTTGCTCAAAAAAAAATTAATCGCTGATTCTCTCCAAAAACGACATTTTTTGCATTTCTTTTATATAACTATAAAATTTAAAAAACATTTGAAATTAGATTTAGTTTAATTTACTGAAAATTCAATCGCCGAAAGCGAATACGAAAGATGATCTACGTTAAGAAACACATTTTTGGAATATTTTCAAAATGTGGTCAAACTTCGCTATTACGGCCTTTTTCACAGTTGAAAATTTCAAATGACCAAAACCTCATGAAGGATTGCACAAAAATTGATGAAAAAACTATCGCAAATACATCTATACGAGATAAAACTCTGTTACCAAGAACAGAAAATTTTTTTAGAAACTAACCATTAAATTATAAATTTTTGACCATTTCGCAATAAAATATCCATAATTCCAAAAAAATAGAGGGATGAGGAGTCAAAATATTCTCCAGAATTTTTTTACATCAAGAAACATTATTGGGAGGAATAGATTGAAAATCGGAGTGAGAGCCAAATTCACTTCTTATAATGGTTACCTCCTTTGACTAGTTTTTGAAAAACAGGTTAATTTTTCTTTTTTAAATTGATTTTTGAAATTTGATAAATTCTTGATAAATCCAATTTTTGCAAACTAACCTGTTCCTAAAAAATTGGCTCTTTTTCGAAAATCGATAGTAGGTATGTACATAGAGTGAATAATTTCTGAAAAGGACAATTTTTTTTGGAAAAATTAACAATTTTTGAGCAATATGTAGGTACCTGATACTCGCAACTTTAATATTTTGAAAAATCGTAGTTCAAAAAAAGTTGACAAAAATTTTGAAAAGTTGAACAATTTTTGAAAAATTGACTATTAACATGGGTATGGTTTTTTTTGATCTTTGGGCATTATTTGGATTATTAACCAATTTTTGAAAAAAAAATAGCAAATCATCCATTGTTAGAGAATCGTCTCCTTTTAAGAAATATTGATCAATTAGCGTGTCTACAATATTCCAGAGATGATTTTTCCTGACTTTTCCAGGTTTTCCAGACCAATTTTTCGAAATTTTACAGACTTTTTAATATGCTATTCGTGAATCGGAGGGGGGAGGGGGTAATTTTTGCATGACGTGCTTGCATCCCAAAATTTTGGTGAAGAATGACAGGAAATGCACGGGATCTAACGAATTTTTTTCAAAATCACTACTTTATACAACTTTTTAGATGCTCTTCTTAGGGCCAAAAAACGATTCAAATTAAATTCTGAAAATTTGTTAACCCACCCAACACTCACTCACCACAAAAATTTGAAAATTTGAATTAATTTCAGAAAAAATTTCAAATTAAACGGAAAAACCAAGTACATATTTGAAAGCAAAATTATAAAGTTTTGAAAAATGAAATAATTATGCCAGGGCCAGGGTGTCCCACCAAATAAAGCGAATAAAAATTCGATTTTTTCAGAACTGAAAATTCAAAGATTTTTTTACATTATTTTTATCCTCCCCCCCCCCCCAAAAAAAAATTGAAATAAAAAACATTTACTTCAAATTTATAAATCCACACAATTCCCTGCAATATTTTCAATTGGTACTAATAAATTAAAAAATCAACGAGAAGGTAAATAATAATATAAATAATTTTTGTGAAACATATAAATGTGTTGAGCTCGAGCGAAGGCGAGGAGGAAAATTTTTGCGAAAAAAGATTTTCAAAAGATGAAAATTCACCACGTTTCCCTGATTCAGGTTTTCCAAAGCATGACCAATAATTTTGAATTCTGTTCCATTCTTTCCCCTTTCTTATCAACATCGTGGTCAAGGGCATCATGGCATTTCTTAATAAAAAAAAAGCAAAAAAACACGTTTTTAAATGATTTACTTATCCTTGTTTTGGGGATTTTCCAAAAATTCCAGAGAAAATATCAAAATTCCTTGACTTTTCCAGACCATCAAAATTCCCTGACTTTTCCAAGATTTCCCGGTTTCTCGAAAAATGGACACTCTGTCAATTCTTAGGAAATTTGCTAATTCTTATTAATTTTTGTCGAATTCAACTACGTTGTAATCATCGAAAAAACAAAAAAAAAACAATAAAAATTGATCCATTGAAAAGATGATCAATTTTTAGAAAATCGCTGAAATAATGATTAATCTTTGGAGAATTTGTCATTTTTTTTAAATATGTGCCATTCCGCTAGCAAAGGGCCCATATGGTCAAAATGGAGTTACTGTCATGGGGCAATACTAGAGACCTTAAGCCGATCCCAGCCCAAAAGGTTCAAAATTCGCAGAGATATCGCATTTTGAATTTCGAAAATGCGAGTAATCAAAATTTCAAAAAGTCGAGAAAATTGAGTTTAAAATTTTTCGAAGTGAAAAAGTGAAATATTTTTTCCGCATATGAACCGATCGTCTTGAGGTTTGGAACTATTGTTCTTCATGTCATTTCTCATCATTTGGCTGAAAAATCGATGCCCCCCCCCCCCCCATCAGAACTTGTACACAGCCTACGGCCATATGGGCCCTTTATAAAAAATGTTTCAATTCATGAGAGAACATCTAGAAAAACGTGCAGAATTGTTCTTCATGTCATTTCTCATAAATTGGCTGAGGTAACAATGTCCCCGCCCCTTCAGAGCCTGTACACAGCCTACGGCCATATGGGCCCTTTATAAAAACTGTTTCAATTCATGAGAGAACACCAATGTTTAAGTTAGAAAAACGTGCAGAAGGATGAAATTCTGTCAGATGAATGTTTATTACAAATCAGAATAGAAAAATTACGATCAATTAAAAAAAAAATGAGAAAAAACACGCAATCGACCAAATGGGCCCTTTTCAAAAAACTTTCAAACCTCATTTTATGTCACTTGAAGTGCGTTTTCGGCAAAATTCCTGTACCACACGATAGTAGACACTCCAAGGAACAGAAATTCGCAAAAAAAATGATAATTTTGACCACTTTTACTAAAACGCGATTTACCTACTTGTGATCAACCAAATGGGCCATTTGCTAGCGGAAATATGTCAATTTGGAGAGGTGACTACTTTTTTACAAGAAAGATTCACCAATTGTTGAAAAATTGTGCGATTTTTGTAAAGTTTACCAGAAAATATGTACCAGTTTATAAAAAATTTACCAATTTTCGAAAAATTAACTCTTGGAAATTTGACCAATTTTTTGAATATGTCCCAGTTTGAAAAATTAATTAGTTTTCAAAAAATTGATATTTTCTTAGAAAACTGACCAATATATGAAAAGAAAAATGGACTGTTTTTTTTTAAAAATAATTCGTGAATTTTCTGAGCGGAAGCCAAATTTATCTGTTCCCCGGCTATACCTTTTTCGAAAAATCTGTGGAGTTTCGTAACCTGAAAAATTTACTTTTTCAAAAATTGGCTGCTGGGCTATTCCATACTAAAACGGACCAAAAATGAAGTCGAGTCTTCCGATTTCGCTCAATTTTTTTTGCGAGTTCCCCTTGGTGGTCTATTCACAAAACCACGATCATTTTTTTTTCTAACCCTCAAGGGGGCGGGGGGGGGGAGGGGGCAGGCCTCGAAATTTTTATGCAATTGCGATTTTTAGTAAAACGGCTCAACTTTGAAGGCTCATATCTCGAGATAGGTGGTACTTGGGAGAACACTGTTTAAAGGGTCGGAAAGAGAATTGATAGGAGATTCAAACGCGATAATAACATTTTGAAAAGCTCAAAGTTGAACTTTGGCAGTGAAAGCTCAACTTTCATGACGAAAACAAAGTATGAAAGCTACCATTTAAAAATCTGAAAAAATTACTGTAAGTAGTGCTTTTCACCCTCTCTTCAACCAACAAATTTTCAAGATGGAGTCTCTGAACCCCTGGGGGGTAGAGGAGTCCACAATTTTGACCAAAATTCAAAAAAATCGAAAAAGTGGAGTAACCCATCGATTACCACTAATTCGAGGGCGCTGATTTCGAATATGTACTTAGTTTTTTGATTAGACCCCTCTGAACCCCCCTTCAGCCCCCTTGATGGGGTCAAAATTCAAAAAAATGAAAAATAACGTGTGGCATATCGTTTGATAGGTTTTTGAGGACCCTGAGTTCGAATATTTACTTATTTTTTGGATTTGACCCTCCAGTGTCCCCTTAGCCCCCTCCCCCCAATTTTGGGAAAAGTATGTTAAGGAGTGAAAATATCGTGTGACGTATCGATTCCAACTAATGTGAGGGCGTAGAATTCGAATATCGACTTACTTTTGTGATCTGAGGACTTCCTCTCCCGTGTGCTGACCCACCCCCTCCAGTAATAGCAACAACACTCCTAAAAACTCGATTTTGTATTCTCTAATAGTGTAGCATTTAAGTTCACTTCATCGCATATGTTTATACCACTTCACTTTTGAAATTTTATTAAATAATAGTTCGTTACTAGAATTCCAGGTTTTATTTCTATATTGCATACATATACGAGTCCATATTTAAACAGCAAATGAGTAAAAAAATACGGTGGAGGGGGTGGGTCAGCGCACGGGGGAGGAAGTCCTCAGATCACAAAAGTAAGTCGATATTCGAATTCTATGCCCTCACATTAGTTGGAATCGATACGTCACACGATATTTTCATTCCTTAACATACTTTTCCCAAAATTGGGGGGGAGGGGGCTAAGGGGACACTGGAGGGTCAAATCCAAAAAATAAGTAAATATTCGAACTCAGGGCCCTCAAAAACCTATCAAACGATATGCCACACGTTATTTTTCATTTTTTTGAATTTTGACCCCATCAAGGGGGCTGAAGGGGGGTTCAGAGGGGTCTAATCAAAAAACTAAGTACATATTCGAAATCAGCGCCCTCGAATTAGTGGTAATCGATGGGTTACTCCACTTTTTCGATTTTTTTGAATTTTGGTCAAAATTGTGGACTCCTCTACCCCCCAGGGGTTCAGAGACTCCATCTTGAAAATTTGTTGGTTGAAGAGAGGGTGAAAAGCACTACTTACAGTAATTTTTTCAGATTTTTAAATGGTAGCTTTCATACTTTGTTTTCGTCATGAAAGTTGAGCTTTCACTGCCAAAGTTCAACTTTGAGCTTTTCAAAATGTTATTATCGCGTTTGAATCTCCTATCATTTCTCTTTCCGACCCTGCAAACAGTGTTCCCCCAAGTACCACCTATCTCCAGATATGAGCCTTCAAAGTTGAGCCGTTTTGCTAAAAATCGCAATTGCATAAAATTTTCGAGGCCTGCCCACCGCCCCCTTGAGGGTTAGAAAAAAAATGATCGTGGTTTTGTGAATAGACCACCAAGGGGAACTCGTAAAAAAAATTTGAGCGAAATCGGAAGACCCGACTTCATTTTTGGTCCGTTTTAGTATGGAATAGCCCTGCTTCTTTTTTCAGAGTTATTAATTTTTTGGATAAATCTAACATTCGTCATTCCATACTCTCTCAATTATAAATCAGTGAAAATGATCGAAAATCACTGAGAAACAGTCAGAATTGCAGCACAGGAGAAAATCAGTGAAATTTTTTTATTGAAAACAAATCAGTGAGAAAAATCACCGGAAAATCAGTGAAAATTCATTGAAAAGTCAGTGAAATTTATGAAATTTGCTGAAAAAATAAGAGAAAATCTTTGAAAAATCAGCGAAGACCATTTGACACAACCCTATTATTTTTTAGAGAGCCCTCATTACACGTAATTTTGCTGTTAAGTATCATTTTCTCCTAAATTTTCAAAGCTTGAAACTCCAAACTAAATTCCATTCAGTTCGATTCAAAACTCAACAAAACATAGTTCAACGAACCATATCGTAGTCAAAAATAACTCGAGACATCGATATTCACACAATTAACCACTCGAATATACATTTTGACTTAATCTGAATTCTGTTACTCTTTACATCATATAAGAACATCTTCAACGTGCTGTCATAAGTGCAATTCGGAGAAATTTCAGAAAACGGGGGTAAATACGTAATTACGTACCCATTTACCCACACTTTGTGTATACTTAGTATACCTACGCGAATGGTATGCGTGAAAAACCAATACATACGAATTCAATTACACGAATACAGGTTAATAATGCAGAAAGGTAATATCAAAAGGTTAAAGACCTAGACTCGGTAACAGCACGCCGACTATAAATGTGACAGTTTAAATCGATAGCATAGCGTATTGAAACGAGCGTTTGTGTAATTCCACAATCTGATTTAAACACGTAAACAATCCATTGGCCGGATATTACCAGTACGATTAAGGTAGCTAGATAATTCGATCGGATCGATTTTTTAGCCATCATCAAAAACACGTTAGTTTCGTTTTCTTGTACAGTGGAAATTTTAGTTTACAAAAGAGGCGTTTTTTTTTTTTTAATGTGGCAGGATGCAGGAAACACTTTAGACGAAGATCGTCGAGAGCCTATAAAAGAAAGTTTATAAACCGAGGCGACGCCGAAGTAAGGTACACGCATCAAGTAGATAAGCCGAGCTGCGTCGAACATTAGAAACATTGTCAAAAATCACCATCGGCGGCATCGCACGAGCACATGCGAAAGAAAGGATATCGCCCAAACGTTTTTAGGTGAAAGGGTAAACGGTTATGGCAAAAGTTAAATAAGATTAACAATATCGAGAAACGCCCGCCGCAAATCCAATTTATAATCGAACCGATGCGATGAAATTTTCCTCGGCACAGATATGATCAAATATCGTACCCTGAGCTCCTACAGCAACCTACGTTTTTACCTGCGACCTATTCCTCGGGTTGGACTTATACAACCCCTATTGATAGAGGATTTATTCTTATATCCGTATCGTAAACGCGTTATGTAGCAGATTTTTAGACATACGTACTACGTCGAAAGCTTTATGGAAATATTCGACTATATAGCGACTCGATTATCATCGATAAATTTCTCAAATGTTCCGGGCTAAAATCCGCAGCGAGAAATTTAGTCGCGATTTTGCTGCGAATTTTTCCCCTTCTCAACGACCAATTGATTTTTATAGCTCGGGTTTTTAAATCGCGAGAGAAAAGGTACCGGAATTTTTATACATTTTGCTCGGGTATTCGAATGATATTTCGAGTCTTAGGTAAGCATACGAATCGATAAAAAAAATTCGCCAAGGGTAAAATTCGTCGTAAAGTGAATTTTTTTCGAAGTTGGCTTGTTTATCAGAGTTTTTCTCGTTAACGGCCTCGTTCTCGGGAAACTTGGTAATAAGTTGAATTTTTAAGGGCGAAATTTTCTAACAAAAGTTTTATGTGCATTTTTCCAATTTAACGTATGGTTGTTGAGATATCGGACGCGAGGATAAGTTTTAACGTGACGTGTTCCCATATTGCGAAAATATAGCCGGCATTTTAATTGCTATTTCTGTTTGAATGCTTGTAAGTGTAAGAGGAAATATTGTGTTTTATGATCCATAATTTTCAACTATTATTCGGTTTATGATCAACGGTTCTAGTTTGATTGAGATTCGAATTTAGTGGTTTTCTGAATGGAAAAGTAAAAGAGGAAGGTGGTAAGGGAACGCAAAGAAATGATTTCCAATTTGAATAAATCGATGATGGTGACGTTTTTTTGTAAGGAGAGAGAAGTAGAGGAGAGCTAAAGAAACTTGAAATAGAAAGTGAAAGGGAAAAACTCAGTTTAGGTACCTATTCTAAGACGTCATTGGTCGAGGGAGGGGGGCAGGGGTTAAAAAAATGATCAGCAGTACAAGAATAAAAGGAAACGGAAAAAACTTGTTTCAAATGACAAAATTGCTTTTTCAACCTGACCAATTAAGTTTTGGTTTGAAATATTAACGAAGAAAAGAGATGACAAGAGAATGAATCATCTCTGACGATTTTTTTTTCGAAAAAATGGAGAAGTAAGCATTGAAAAAATGGATTCTTTTTTGCTCCCCCCCCCCCCATAGAATTCAAAATTGTCAAGTTTTCTAACGATTTATTTTTCAAGAGTTTTCACATTGTCATGACATATCCATTCAAAACTGAAAAGGATTTCTTTTTTTAAGAATTTTCAAATTGTCATGACTCCGACTTGACTCCGGAGTCGAGCCGGAGTCAGGGAGTCAAGGTCAAAGATTGATTCCGGAGTCAAGGTGGAGTCAGGAGTCAGGGTGTGAGTTTGACTCCAGAGTCAAGGTGGAGTCAAGAGTCATCTTTCCTCCTTGACTCCGGGAGTTAGGTTAGGTGGAATCAAAAGTCAACTTTTTAGATGATTTCTATAAAATCGGAGTCAAACTGACTCCAAATTGACTCCGACTTGACCCCGGAGGGTAAGTCAAATTCAGGAGTCAAGGTCACAAGTCAGGAGTCAAGGTCTGAAATTGACTCCGGAATCAAGGTGAAGTCAGGATGTGAGTTTGACTCCAGAGTCAAGCTGGAGTCAGGAGTCAGCTTTCTCCCTTGACTCCGGGAGTCAAGCCGGAGTCAGGAATCAACTTTTTGGCTGACTCCTATTCCCTTATTTGGAGTGAAAAACGAATTTCAGTATTGATCAGACTTAATGTAACTTTATTTTCATTTAATTCCGAAAAACACTTCTAAAAACATTTTCAATATTAATAACACGATCAACTATAACCAAAAAATTGTGTATAAAAATTGGAAAATTCTTGAAATTTTAACTGCCATTTAGCTAGTGAAGGGTTGAAGTCTAAAACCCAGAATTTTTACCAGCTTTTTTCTCAACTTTTCCAAAAAGATATTCAAAAATGACCCACCTTAGATCTTACTTTTTCATTGTAGATAATAAATTGTACAATTTGAGTACGGATTTTTTTAATTTGCTGCATTCGTTCGAAAATTCTTACAGAATTTTTGGCTGAGAAGAAAATTCAGACTTTGAGATGAAAAAATTGAGAAAAATTCGTCAAAAACAGAATAAACGATTGAATATTTTCAGTCCCCACCTCCCCCACATTCGAAAGACTTTCAAGAATATAAGATTTTTTTTCAAATTCAACAGAAAATAACGAGATGAAATTGAGAAAAACGAAATAGGTAAAATATTTTGAATTCGAAATGTTTCAAGTACCTAGGTAGAATTTTTGGAACAAATTTTTCGTTTTTTTTTAAAGAAAAAATTATAGACAAAATATTAGGTAAAAAAGGTAAAGTTTTGAGCTGCAATATCTGGAAAAATTCTGAGTAAAAATTTTCAAATAATATTTTCAACATATAAAAATTACATGTAAAAATTGAGGAAAATTTTCAAACAAAATTTTGTACTGTGAGTACTTGGAATATTGACCAAAATTAGTCAATGAAAAAATTGAACCTGGATTTCCAATAAAATAAAGAAAGAAAATTTCGAGTGAAGAATGACATTTCAAGTTACCTATCGAATGAAATTTGAAGTAAAATTTTGAGCGAAAATTCTGATTGAAAATTTCGAGTACAAATTTTAAATAAAAATATCTAGTAAAATTCTGAGTAAAAATTTTCGAATAAAATTCGGAGTAGAAATTTTCAAGTAAAATTCTGATTAAAAATTTTCTAGATAACACTTTGAGTAAAACTTTTCTAAATAGAATTGAACGTGTCACAGTAAAAACGACATAAATAGAAAAAATGGCGTTTTGGGGAAATCACGATTGAAGTTTGAGTATACTTTTTCTAATACTAAATTAAGGAATTGAGCTGGGGAAAAAATTTTACCTTAAAATTTCATCTTTTTTTTTTACAAGAAAACAGCTCGCCCATCACTTGATATCTTTTATATTTTTTTCTATATTGAAAACAGAAGGTTTAGTTATATGTCCTTTTTGTTGTGACAAAATTTAATTTCGACCCTTCTACGTTTGATGACGTATAATTTTTCCGGAAGTGAAAATTTAAAAAAAAATCTTCATACAAAACTTGAAGAGAATGAAAAAAAGGACATTTCCGTGAAAAAATTCAAATTATCTCTTCAGGGAGCGGATATATCGTACTTTGAAAAATGACAACTTTTTTTCATTTTCTTGGTTACAAAAAAATTCTAAAAATACATTTTGGACAAATTTTAGTATTTTTTCAAATTTATGACGAAAAATTAACTAAAAAAACACTTCATTAAAATTTTAAAATTTTACAATCATCTGCACAGTGAAAAAATTAAACATTACGCAAATTCTCGAAAATCAAACATGTAATGTAGGTACCGAAATTGCGAACTTCGCATTTTAAAAACGCTATAACTCTTCGAGGAAAACATATTGGAAGGTGGGAGGGGGGCTCATTGGATGGAGAAAACTTCAGAGAATACGAATCACTTGTCGCATCAAAAAGGACATATGCTGAGTTATGCCCTTTTTGTTGTAACACATTCAATTTTGAGTGAAAATGTTCAAGTAAAAATTTTAAGTGAAAAAATCAAATAAAATTTCGAATAAAAATTTTCTAAAATAAATTTTGAACGAAAATTTTCTAAATCAATTTCAAGCAGAATTTCGGGCAAAAATTTCGATTAAAAAATTTTGAAATCAAGTCATTTATGAAAAATTTTAATACTCCGAAACAATCAAATAAAATCCCACCTTTCATCGTCGCGTCGAGGACAATAAAAAAATTCCAAAAAAATTGAAAATATAATTCGATCCGACAGCGACATATTATACGGGTCTTCTGTCTAGATTTTTAATATCTGCATGAGGAAATGTTGAAAATATAATATTTGGGTCGACATATTTCACGCCTCCGCCCTTCGCCGGTTCTCCGGAAGTTAATACGAACAAAATTACAGGCGGGCTTTTCTTCTGACAGAATGACAGAGAAAGGAAACGCTGCAAAAAATTTTCCACCTCATTATTTAAATTTTTCGTAAAAAATTTGCTTCGCCAGCTGAGAATTTTTTGCTCGCCGAACAAACGCAACTGCGCTAGAACGCACTTCGCTTTATATTTGGAAGATCGTCAATAGTCATAAAAGAACAACTCGTCGAGCCGAAAATTCGCGAAAGAAAAGGGCCCAGTGCGATGCTTTTTGCCAACATCGCATATTCTCGTTTTCATTATATACGTGTAACAGTTAATTAACACGAAAGCGAGAACAATACTCGGGCTAGCGAAAATTCGGCGTAAAAATTTGTATAAAATAAAGAGGATACCGCGTTCCGCATTGTTCCCGAGCCGAGAAAATTATATCCTTTTACGACGTCGGTCGAGGTTGAAAAAAATACCACCTTGCGAGCTCGTACCTACGCGAGAATTTCCACGTATTAATTTCTTAACAGTATTTTTTTGCAACGTTATCGCATCTCACGCAGCCCGGAATCACGGCGCCGTAAAACATAAACAGGCCCCATCAGACTTTCCGCCCAAATACGTTTCCAGCCAAAGAGAGAGAAAAGAAAACGAACTGGTCGTCCTAGGTATCTGGTATACTAGGTAGCTATGCATGTGCAAGCTAAATTATTCGCCAGTCGCCCTTTTCCGGTTAAATAAATCTGAAAATAACGAGCTACCCTTGACGGTGCACCTTGAAAGCTTGGACCGACCAGCAGTCCTTTTACCGTACCTAGGTTATTTTTCCACCACACACAAGCTTTCGTTCATATAGGAGCTTTTTTGTCGTTTAATAAAAAGGTGAACCGAGCTTAACTTTAAAGGAGTTTGATAATTGCCGCATTTCCATTTTTAAAGACTCGTATTTTTCACCCCCTCCACCCTTATGCCTCCTTCGCGTAACCTAATTTTAATCAAATGCTCGAGTAGCTCGACGGAGAGCGAAATTCGTCTAATTAATTCTACTTTTTTTTGTACCAAATTCGCGTTTTATTTAAAAATTTCGCTTTGTTAAGGCCGCATCTTTTCATCTCGGTTGGAATAATTAATTTTCGTTGTTCCGGCGGGATATAGTCGCCCGAAATGATTCCTCGGTCTGGGAAATTTTTTCCAATTGCCAAAGGAAATTGTACGATGACACTTGTCCTTGTGGAAATAAACATCGATGTTCATTGATTCGTACAAAATTTCCAAAAAGAGTTGAAATTACTTTGGAAATATTTAATTTTTTACTCGAAAGCTCGGCGAGCCTATCAAAGGTACGATTTTTTGCCCCACTTGAGCCGAAATTCCAAAAAATTTCCAATTTAGTAATAGCGCAGAGAAATTCTGGTGAAATAGAGCCAGACATAAAGGGTACGAGTATTTGTCAGAGACGCAGCCGCTGCCATATTTTTTTCCATCAAATGGAAAAATCGAGTTGGAAAGTTTGTACGTTGGAAAATTAGATGCGTGGGGGGCTGCCATACATGATTTTGCACCAAAGACCTCGACTCGAGTATTACGTTAGTTGAGCCCTAATGTACCTAGAGCTATTTTTAGCATACGTGTGGGAACCGAGGCTGCGATATACCTGGACTAGATTTTATTTCGGTTCAATTACTGGAAAACCTAGCGTAGCAGGAAAGGAGAAAAAAACACATCCATCTAGGAGCGATTAAATTAGTCGACCTTTGTTTCTTCGCTGTGGGTTTTTTTATTTGTATTCGAGAGGTGCTTCTGTGTGGGGTATATAAAGTACATCGTAGTCGGCCATGCTTACCAAAAGAAGTACGATAATGGCATCAGACTAGACGAATACGATAGAAATCAAAAAAAAAAGGGAAAAAGGAGCGAAAATGAAACTTTTTCCTCGGTTCGTTCTTTCTGTCTGTCTGTTGTGGCAGAAAACACGGCGTTATAAGGGTTTTCGTATTAAATAAACTCGATGGTCCGCGTATCGCCTATTTTTGCAATTACAATCAACCAAATAGTGTACACTTTGCGTCTTTTTTTTCCCATCTTTCCTTTTTGCACGGTGCAACTCGCTCTCCGGCGAAATGTCGTTTTATCCTGTTTATTTCTCTATTGTTGTATCCCTTATGAGTTTCCTGTTTTTTGTTTGTTCATTACGAGTGAACTCTTCGCCGCTACCGTTTCTTCGCCTTAACGAACGGTTTCATTCTCGTTACACGTTTAACCATAGTCCCAAAGGAATGATGACACTGCGGCCGCAGCCGACGCTTCGTGTACGCGATATTGTTTTTATTTTTTTCAAACGTCGAAACAACATCGGCGAAAATAGTTCATTGTGTAAAACAAGTATCCATTGTGTGATAACAATAAAGTACTATGCAAACTGTTGTTCGTTGTCGTCGGTTGGCGAGGTTTTTGCTGCGTTCGAGTGTATTTTACCCCCTCGTGTTTTCCCCCAGCTGGGCACATTGTCAATTTTTTCGTCAAAAGTCGAAATGCAGCAGGGAATGGAGGTGTTGGCGAGTACAGCGGAGATTTTTAGGTGTGAATATGGCTCCTGGCGCAGAACCTGCTGGGTGATTTTGGGCCGGAAATTGAGGTGTTTGGGGTAGACCGACGAAGGAAAGTAATTATTATGACGCGAGGACACGAAGAATGGGTATTTTTGATCATTTAAATAGAAGAGGGTTTGAAATTTCATTAAAAATTTTCCGAATTAATTACACAGGTCGACGTTTTTAAACTTTTAAAATGCTGCTTGAAGATTGATGGGTGATTTTTATAGTATTTTTCACGCTGATCACAAAAAAAGCAGTGAAAAAATTCAATCATCCAAGGATTTTTCACAATTTGAATTTTTTGTTGAAAAGTTTTCCACTTTTTTGATAACTTTTGACACTTAAAGTCGATTTTCTGAGAAAAGGAAGGGTCTACGAAAAAAATGAGTAAAACATAAATTGTAAAGCGTAAGATTTCCTTTTCATAGAGCTCAAATATTCATTTCTTCGGAGGCTTAGCTTTCGAGATATTTTAGTTCAAAGTTTAACTTTTTTATTGAATTGGAAATATCTCAAAAATTAATCCTCCTTAGAAAAAACTAATTGGGCTCTACAGATAGGAAATTTGACGCTCTACAATTTATGTTCTATTCAATTTTTTTTTTTGAGGCTCGATTATCCCAGAAAATCGATTTTTTGTATGTAATGAACAGCATTCTCAAAATTTCTCATATCTAACAATTAAAATAATCAAAGGCCGGAAAATCAAGATTAGTGATTCTGACCAATTTTTTGTGCTGAGTTCGAGGAATTTTTTGTTGAAAATTCGTTTTACATTTTTAATGTAAATTTTGACCCTTAAAGTCGATTTTCTGGCGAAAGAAAGGGTCCTACGAAAAAAATGAATAGAACATAAATTGTAGAACGCAAAATTTCCTATCTGTAGAGTCCAATTATGTAGTTATTTCTTAGGAAGCTTAGTTTTTGAGATATTTCCAATTTAAAAAAAAAAGTTCAACTTGAACTAAAATATCTAAAAAGCTAAGCCTCCTAAGAAAAAACTAATTGAACTCTACGAAACGGAAATTTTACGCTCTACAATTTATGTTCTATTCAATTTTTTCGTAGATCCCTTCTTTTTCTCATAAAATCGACTTTAAGTGTCAAAAGTTATCAAAAAAGTAGAAAACTTTTCAACGAAAAATTCAAATTGTGAAAAATCCTTGGGTGATGGAATTTTTTCACTGTTTTTTTCGTGATCAGCGTGACAAATACTATAAAAATCACCCATGAAACTTCAAACATCATTTTCGACTTTGACCTGTGTTATCAAATAATTTCGAATTTGAAGACCTCGAGTTTTGTTGGTTTTATTGTACGTACGAGATGGAAAATATGTAGGTTGGCAAAATCTGAATAATAGGTCAACAGTTGCAACCCTTTTTTTGCAGAAAAAAGGTCACTGTAATGACGTACACGCTATACGAGCTTGTATTGCGTGTACCTATATTTAAAATGGGCAACTTATCAGCATAAAAGGATTAAAGTTATTTCTTATCTACTTTTCAGCCTTGACTTGACTCTCAATCATTTTTATAGCTGTGTCTTGTACGTTTGCGAAATCTTACAAGGAATTTATCAAGATATTTGGCTTGAATTTGAACGAGAGTGGGGTTTGGAAAGGACATGGTTTTACAGCCTCCTCCTCCTCCTCCCCCATCCCACCCTTTCAAATAAGTAAACAAGTTGATTTTTGGAAAATTTTTATTTTTTGTGAAAATGTGATTTTTTGGAAAAACAGTTTTACTCAATTTTCCCATTTAAGATCAAATTTTTCTAAAAGGAAACTATTTTTCAATTTGTCTTCAATTCATCGATAGAACCAAAATTTGGCTCACTAAAAGAGAATGTCATCAACACCACAAAATCAAATACTGAGCTGCCCAAATTAATAATTGCGTTTCCTGCAGCAATTCCAGGGCATTGAAGAGAATCCACTTTTGCTGGCAACTCTAAACTAACTTGAAAGTAGTCGAAATTGATTGGAAGGTCGATTTTTGCAACCGAATTTCCACCTCATGATTTTGACTACTTTTATGAAAAATCAACACTTCAATAGCCCATTTCATCCTTTTTTCAAACATTTTCTAAAAATCGGGATGTGAATTTTTTCAAATAAAACTGCTATTCTGCAATCAATGAATAGATCAGGCTTTCTCTTTCCCCTTCCTCACCCCCTACCTTTCTCCTACGTTTGGTAAAGAACTAATACTCAATATCGACCTTCTGAAACCAAATTTTATAATATTTGGTTATCCTAGAGCCCTACTGAAGTTTTTTTGTATCATCAGAGAGAGAGCTAAAAATTGAAATTTTTCGACAAAAGTGAGATTTTTTTGATTTTTCAAGGTAAGTACAATTTTTGACCAAGAATTTTTTCCAATATTTTTGAATTTTTCCAAATCACTATAAAAAAATGTTGATTGCTAAAAATCTGATATTCGGATCTTTTTAAATACCTTGCTCGAGATTATCCTGCTTTTATGATGTGTTTTAGCAGGATACCTCGAATATATTTTTTGACCAAATTACTTACGCGATAACTTCCAATGCAAATTGAATTATGTACTTGAATTCTTCACTCACCTGTAACAAAAGAAATAAAACAATATTCGGTAAGTAAACACGACTTCATAAAAGAACCAAAATTTTGATCGAGGATCAAAATTTTCGTAATTTTTTATATTATTTCAAAACACAAGCAGCCAAATTGACCATTTTTCTATCATTATAGATTTTTTTAAAAGCTAGGTAGTTAAAAACCCATAGGTAGTTGAAACAGTAGCTGTTTCGTAGGGAGCTTATTTTTCATTAATTTCACTCGGAAACTAAATAATAGGTAGGTATACTTCATTTCAAAAGTAGGTATGTAGAATTTATGCTCAAGTTTTCGATCAACTTCTTTTCAATTTTTTTCAAATGCACACATCATACTTAATTCTTCAGAACATTTTAATAATTTTTTCAGAAATTTTGCAGCAAAACTGTCACTAAAAAATTTAAGTAGGTATGTACTTACATAAATTTTTTGGAAAAAATTTTTTGCTAAATTTTTTTTTAGAAAATGTGTATATACCTACTTATTGAAGGTTTTCAGAAAACTGTGTCATGAATCTTTCTCAGAAAATGTAAATAGATTGTTGCATAAAATTTGAATGTACTTAACCTACTTATTTCTTGTCTAATTGTTTCAAAATTGTTTCATCAACTTTAAACCAAATTTTTGTTGGAGAATTTGAACCGAAAATTTCATGAAAAATGTTTCATTAAAATTTTTACTCAATTTTCAAGTCCATTTTTTTATGTTTGTACAATATCATACATAATTCCACTACGTTTTTCCAAAATTCCTATGATCACTTTTTTTTTAAAAAAAAGAACTTAAATTTTTCAAGTACAAAATTTTTACCCAAAAGCTCCTAATTTATTTCTTAGAAAATTCATACAACTTTTTTAAAATTTATCGTATCGAAAATTTTTTCAAAACAACTTGAAAAATCAATTTAAATCTGGGTCTATTTTTTCAAAAAAAAAAACAAATTTAAAAATGGATCTATTAAAACAAAGCAAACTTTCAGTAAAATTGAACACGTGTTTAGCAGGTCAAAATACCCCGATAAACACTTTTTTCACGATCGTTTTACTTGAAGTGTCGAAATTAACTTTTTTTGTCATGAAAAATCAGTGGAAAAGGTGAATTTCGAAACTTCAATCGAAACTATTGCGAAAAGGGTGTTTATCGGATTATTTTGACCTGCTAAACACGAATATGGAATTGGTTTTCTTATTTGGTCATTTCTTTCTGTATAAAACGCTCAAAATTTGAAAAATCTGCTAAAATAACAACATTTCTGTACGGGTTTTCGCGATTTTCGGCCCTCAGTTCAAAGAATCGCCAAAACCAAATGCACAGTAAAATTCTACATAAAAAACGTATTTTTTAGACATTTTTCCAGGGTGGTCGTTCTTCGCTTATATGGTATTTTTTGCGATTGAAAATTTTAAATAACCGAAAAAACGTGAAGGGGGCACCAGAATTGTAGAAAAAATTATCATAAATACACCTCTACGAGATGTAACTTTGTGCCAAAAAACAGAAAATTTCCTTCACTTCCGTTGAAATTAAAAACTCTTGAAAATGATGTAATAAAATGGGCATAGCTCCGAAAGAGAGGGGGTAGGGGTCCAAAATTTCGTGAAAAATTATTTCTAGTCTATTTACACGACTTGAGGTGTTTAGGAACCCAAAAGCACCTGGGGCCAAATTCACCCCTTATCCAGCCATACCCTTTGCATCAAATTTATCACTGAAGAATTTACACCATTTTTCTTTTCATCATTCATCATAAGCTTTTTTTAGAAAACTTTTACCTACTTGCTTATTCAAATATTTTTCTCACAAAATTCTTAACTTTCTCACTAATTTTTTTCAAAAAACTATACTTACTTCTTGAAATAAAAAATTTTGAATAAAATTTTTGGAAGATTTGTATCAAAAATCTTTCAAATTCGTGAAGTTTATTTTTCTAACATTTCTATTCTCAAAAGATAGGTACCAATATATTCATGTGTTACAAAATAGTTTTTTGAAAATTTACACCAATTTTTTTTAAATTTTCAAGTTTTTGTTCGAAAAGTTGCCAAAACTGGAACATATAAATTTTCATATTTTCTATCAATTTTATATCACTTGTAGGTCAAGTTTTCATCATTAAAATAAGGAAATTTTTTTTTATTTGCAAAAAATTAAAAATCTACCAGATTTCAACTCGAAATGAACCACCATCGTAAATTTCACCCTAACTCGAAGCATTTTTTCCATTCTACGCTGATCCACACGCAACACTACTCATTTCATACCACCCATCCATCCATACTCCGCAGCAATCAAACCACACTACAAAACAGTTGCAAAACTCGCATTAATAACACCACCCCGCTACCTGCAACCTCCGCATAACGTATTTATAAAATATTTCCTCAAAAACCGCCATAATTTAAAACTTAACTCCTGGCAGAGTGCGGACCCTCGAAGCCATACGATAACACCAAGACGCAGGTAATTTATCGCCTTCGCGACGTTGGTTCTCCGTACTCGCGTCATTATTCAAGTCGAGTTAGCTTAATAAAGAAAATAAAGACCCGCTTACGAACACTTCGCCGATATAACATTACCATACTGCATCCGCGACCAACGACGACGCAACCTAAGGACACTCAAGTCCTCATATTCGGTCCTCATACGTACAATAAAATCACTCCCTCGTCGAACCCACGTACGCGTTCAATTAAACCCAAATTGACAAAAAATTCCACCAAGTAGGTCAGCAAACCAGCGAAAATTCTTCGGACATTTTTTCAAAAATAGAATCGAAAAAATGTAAATATCCAGCGAATTCCGGACGAACGCCCGAGGTTAAATAATCTCGTTTATTGAAAGCTTTGAAAAATCTTAAAAGCTGCGTTTTTTTAGGTTTTCTTTCCAAGTCCCCCTCGTTTTTCGCTTTCTTTGGGAAAAAAACTACGCCCAATTAACCAGAAACGTTATAACGTCTTTTTCTCAGCCATTTGTTGAGAATGGCATCGGCACGTGAGCTGTTTTGTAAACGCGTTAACTCCATAGTAAAATTTAATCAGATTTAATTTAAGTTTGTTTAAAAACCGCACATCACGTAGGACGGTGGCGTAAGGCACACGCTGCGCCGCCTTAAATTTATCAAGCGGATTATATTTAGTACGGGAAAACATAAGTCATCTCGGAATAAAGTAGGAAACTGCGTATGAAAGCGAAAATCTCTCTTAAAAGCGGTACAATATCGATAAAAACGCCATTCGAATCGACTCGTAAAAAGTATCCGCGACGGAGGATGGAGGAAAACGCGACCCATTGTTCTGAAGAATCTATCGATTAAAAAAAAAAGTATAATTAAACCGCAAACCCATCGACGTAGCAAGAGCACGGTACATGGAGAAGTTGAGTGAGCGTAAAAGATGCGGCAGCCAACTCCAAGAAGGCAGGGAGGGTTTCAAGTACGCTTTTACTCTTTCACACACAATAAGTGCTGCAAGAAAATAAAATCGATGTCATTAAAAAGCCATGCTTTCTGTGCTCGACGACGGTGTGGCCAAATCTCGACTCAAATTGCAATTAGTCTGGCGATGGGCTTTTTCTCTAAGTAATTTTCATCATTCGTGGTTTATCTCGAACTCTCCGCCTTCTCGCTGGGCTCCTTTGTGCATCTCAAGAGCCCGAGTAAATGGCGAGAAAAATTCCCAATAAATACTTCTCTTTCACTTTGTAATCGGATTGTTTAATATTGTTCAACACTTTTCCAGTCTCGAGCCATTATTCGGAGAACTATTAAATCCACGTGTTAGCCAAGGCTTTTTTTAACAATCTGAGAGAAAAAAGGTAACGACGAAAAAAAAAGACAATTTTATATCAAATCAAACGCTTCGATTGTTCGCGAGTTTTCTGTAAAAAAAAAGAAAAGGTAGAAAGGGAAGGGTAAAAAAACGTCCCAAGGAGAACTTACGATTCGTATTTAAACCGGGTAAAAAAGAAATCTAATGTTTTACTTACAGGGAATTATTTGCATAGCTAACAAAGTTACCAACAATGTAAACAATAAAACCCGCATTTTAAGTTTGAAAAACAAAAGACACAGACTGTATTCCTTACGGGTGTTATAAATACAGGCAATTATCAGTGGCTGGTTTAAAATTTTACAAATAAAACGCTCGCAAATGAAAGCTATATTCACGTGGTATGGATATACCTCGTCTTCTTCATCACGATGCACCATCATAGCCGGGTTCGCGCCGCGGAAAAATAATACCGAATGGGAGGAAGAGACTTTGAGAGCTTGGGAATTTTTCTTAATTTGTTACGCTGAAATGATTCCTCCTTTGAATGAGCGTTTCGTTTTACGAGCAGATGTTTATTACGCGGTTGCAGTGTGCTAAGGCGAAATTAAATGATAAAAAGAGCTGTAAATATTCGCGCCAACAGAGACTGTCTCTCGGCATCCTTTGTGTTTGTCAAATTGTGTACATAGTCAGCCTCGCAATAATTATAAAAAACCAGTCCGATTTCGCAACGGGGAAAAAAGCGAAGAGAAAAGGTTTTCAAACGTTTTTCATCATTATAGAGATGTTTAATACGAGATATCGACGTAGTTTTTTTTCTCGAGCTGGGAAAACCTTATTTTCTTTTTCTTCGCCAGGCGATGGTTTTCCCAAATGGCGAAATTTTTCGATAACGATATCTCCAGCGCCGAATGAAGATAGTTGAAGAAACGAGTACGCCTTTTGTGTTCGTTTATTTTGGTTTTCGTTTTGTGCGAATTTTTTATTTTAAGGAGGACGGAAAGATGGGCGAATGGTGACAACTTTATCGAAATGAAAATACAAAATTTAGAGAGATAATGCGGTAAAATGACAGAGTAATTATATGAAAAAGTACCCCTCCTTCTTAATTGTCATTGTCTCATTGAGAATGTTAGACACTTGAAAAAAAAAATTAGGGAATATTTTACATTCTAATTTCAAAACCTTTTATTTTTCAATTGGTTTTGGTTTGATTTTTGAATGGAGAAAAAAATTGCAAATTTTGAAATCAAATGAGTCATTTCAAAAATACCTCAAATATAAGAAAAATAGGCCTGAAGAAAAGTGAAAAATCGCCACAGATGATCTCTTTCTATTCTATCTCCAGTACGATGAAATTATTATTTTTTTAAATCTTAAACACTCTAGTAGGCAGCTCATGAAAACATTTGGTTTACTTGGTGCAAATTTCAAAACAAGTTTTGGCAAAAAAAATTATAATATGTAGGTACAAAAATTTAATAAGAAATTTTGGTTAAAATTTAAAAATATACAAATTTTGAGAAAAAAATTATACCTACGCCTTTTCAGAAAAAATTGCTACCTATACTGAACTAATTTTTTGAAAAATTTGTACACCAATTTTCCAAAAAATTCCATAGGCACAAATTTAAAAAAAATATTAATACATGCAAAAATTTTATGATAAATTTTGGTTCAAATTTTTGAAGAAAAATTTTATTTAAATTTAATATTTGGGCAAATACAGATTTTTGGGAGAGAAAGTGGTACATTTTTTCTGGAAAAATTGAGCTCAAATTCTCTAAAAAAAATTCTGAGCACAAATTCTTCAAAAAAAAAAAACGGTGAAAGTTTTAATAAGATGATTTTTGGAAAGCACAGAATACCTACAATTTTCTGAAAGGCTTGAATATGCCTGTGTTTTTAAGAAGGAAGAATACCCTTTCCTCAAGAAGTTCCTCTGTGACGTAATGAGTCCCCAAAGTGGGAAAATAAAAACCACCGGGCGAGAATTTTTTTAGGTATACTTAATTAAGAGTAAAACGAATGTAGAGAGGTGCAATTTTCATCCTGGGGCATTTCTGACGATATGGAGGTTTTTCAAACACTTTCAAATCGTAAAAAGCCTTTTTAGTGAAAATCGATGATAAACAGAGTATAAAACATGATACTTAAGTACCTACCAAATTTTTCAAAAATTGAAACTTATCTTATGCCTAAAAATGATTGATAACAAAAAATTGCCCTTTACCTACTACATCCATTCGACTCCTACAAATTATTATACCCTGAATTTTTTTTTCACGCAGTGGTTCCAAAAAATTTTCAATTTTCCAACTTTGAGGACTCATTATGCATTCAAGAGGCTTTTTGGGGAATCAACACGTGATTCGTATCAAGAACATTTAATACAATAATTGCAAGACATTTAAATCCGAACTGACTGGTAGCTCAATGGCTCTTTTGGGCAATCCTCCATTAAAATAAATTGTACAATTATTTTGATTGAAATTTCCTTTAAAACGAAAATTGTGCAAAGCTTTTAGAAAAAATGAACAAAATTTTCTAAAAAGAAAAAAATCATACATCAAGTACCAATTTTTTGACCAAGTTTTAATAGCTAAATTTTTTATAAAATTTGAACATGCTCTGAAAAATTGGTGTAAGTTTTACAAAAATGTCGATAGGTACAAATTTTTCAAAAATTTTAGGACAAAAGTAGAAATTTCTTTAAAATTTGACTACAATTTTTCGAACAAATTTGGTAATTTTTCAAAAGTAATTTTGATACATGTGAGCCTGGATATAGAAACCACTCTTAGATGTCAAAAATTGGTTTTTGAGTTGATACTGATTTTGAGCCTTTCAGAAGGGGTAGAATCAAGGAAAAATCTCAACTCATAAACCAATTTTTGACCCCAATAGAGTGATTTATATGTTCATGGTTCACCCATGTTAATTTACGTGAAAAATTTCCTGGAAAAAATGTGGTTGCAATTTTTTTTAATTTAAACATTCCAGCACAAAAGTTTTTTAAAAAAATTGAGCGCAAATTCTTCAAACAAAATTTGCACAAATTCTCCAAACAAAATTCGCACAAATTCTCCAAAAAAATTTCAACACAAATTCTCCAAAAAAATTAGCACAAATTCTCCGAAAAAATTGAGCAAAAATTCTCCAAACAAAATTTAAGCACATATTCTCCAAAAAAATTGAGCTCATATGCTCCAAAAAAAATTTAGCACAAATTTTCCAAAGAAAATTGAGCACATATTGTCACGGAGGGAATGCCCACGTCTGCCTGGTGGTAACACTGGGCCGACTGCCGAAAGGCTGGCAAGGATGGTAGGCTAGTCCTACCATCTCGTGGAGTAGTTTATCTGCTCCCATGGCGATAACTACGTTTACAAGTTTATTTCGTTAAGTTTGTGAGCTTTTGTGAATGAACACATAAGTGAGAATACATGTGAAGTGATCAATCGCGTGTGTTGTTTCTTTAATGTACCTTAGAGTAAAAGAGTCGTAAGGCTAGCCCTCCGCCATAAGAGAGGTGAAGTTTGCTACATCATCGGGTAAGGTCTTGTAATGATACTTCTATCACACCTTTAAGGAGGTAGGAGTATCTTACCCTCCGACATTGGCGCCTTGAACGGGTGAAATTTTTTAAAACAAACGTCAGGTCCGAGTTTTGGCTCAACCTGCGTTTAATTTTTTCCTTTGCTTGCGCTGACCTCGAGTCAGAAAGTTTTTGATGAAATATTGGAAG